>PVJA010028226.1:0-27823 GCA_004027025.1 Myocastor coypus | reverse complement strand
ATGCATGGATGAATGGATGGAGGGAGAGATGAATGGAAGGATAGGTGGGTGCATGGAGGAACAGATAAATGGGAAGGATGATGGAGGGATGGGTGAGTGTGGGTAGGGGCAGGAAGGGAGGGATGGCCATAAAGAGAGATAGAAGGATGGAGAGAGGCAGGGAGAAGGGGTAGATGGGTAGATGGAAGTGTGGGTAGAGGTGGATGGAGGAAGAAACGGATGGATCATGGGTGAACGGATGGATGAATAGAGGGACGGACGGATGGATACAGGGGTGGACGGCTGAAGGGAGAGACAGACAGATAAATGAACCGTGGTGGCCACCCTGCCCATCTTGTGGAAGCGTGTGGGAAGACAGGCGGTGGGCTATGGCTGAGGTCCCGCGAGAGGTGACAGTGACATGGTCTGGCGGGTTCCTGGGGTGGGGACTGGAGTGGATGCTGCATGCTTCAATGGGGTCTGGGGCGCGTGGGCTCCGGAGCCCTTCAGCGGAGGGCGAGAGGGGCGGGGTGGGCGGGGGCTGCTCCCCGCCAGCGCCAGGGTTCGCGCAGCTGGGGTCAGCAGCCGAGGAGGAGCAGCAGGCTGAGCCGGTGCTGCGAGGCTGGCTGGGGCTTGGCACAGCCCGAACCCCCCTTCCCCGGGCCGCGCAGCCGCCAACCTTCCTCCCCCGCTTCCCCCGACCTTCCCAGGCTGCCCAGAACCAACGGGTTAATTAGATAACGGAGCCTTTGATTAGCGGGGGAGGGGAGGGAGGGCAGGAGGGGGAGGAGCGCGCCCTCCCCCGCTGGAGGAGCGAGGAGGAGGGAGAGCGAGGGAGGGAGCGAGGCCCCGCTTGGCTCTGCACTGCCGTGTGACTAGAAATTGTAATCGCGGAGGAAGGGAGAGAGAGACGCGAGCAGGCGGAGAGACCGAGAACGAGACGGAGGGGCGCGGGATTGACGGACAGACGCGGATGGACAGGCAAAGGGTCTGACCGATTAGCCGGCGATGAACAGGAAGGAGGCGAGAGAGGCGTGGATGGGGGCGAAGGACAGCGGGGGCATAGTGGTCCCGGGGGCTGCGAGGCAGTGAGGGAGGCGCAGGGCGCTGGGCGCGGACCTGCAGGCGCTAGAGGGACAGGCCCTGCCGGGCGGGCGCGGGCGGCAACGCGAGGTCGAGGGCGACGGGGGCGGCCGGAGCTCGGAGGCCAGTGGGCAGGGACCAGACGACTGCGGCAGTGGCCGGAGGACAGACAGCCTCTCGGGGGGGTGGGCAGGGCGATCGGCCGGGGGGGGGCGCGGGGAGACCCAAGAAGCCCCTGCGCCCCCCCCAGCACGACCTCGACGGGAAGCCCTGGAAAACCGGGGCGCAGGGCCCCCCCGCGCGGCTGGAGGCATGTGGAGGGGGGGGCCCGGGGCGCGGAGAGAGGCCCAGCGGAAGCACAGCCACCAGGGTGAGTGTCCCTCAGGCAGCCTTGGCGGGGGGGCAAGGACGGGACGAAGATGGCCAGGGCGAAGCGGAGATGGGCGCCGCCAGGCTGCCGGAGCCGCGGTGAGGGCGCGCGCGGGCCGCGGGAGAGCACGGACCGGGGCGGGGAGGGCTCACGCCCTGGCCCCGTCGCTCCTGCTCAGGAGGGTGTGAGCCAGGCCACTGTCAGAGGCTCGGGAGGTGGGGACGCGGCACCCGGGCCAGGGCGGAGCGGACCCGGCCGGGTTACATTCCGGAACAAAGACCCCGACCACGCGGGCACAGACCGCAAAGGGCCGGGCTCAGCCAGCACCGGCGGGAGCAGCGGGTGACAGGAGCGGCGATCTCGGTCTCTGTCTGCCCGTCTGGCTCTGTCTCACAGCGGCGGACAGACAGATTCCTCTCACGTTTTTATCTGGGTTAAACCGAGCCTGGACCCGCAGGAGGAGCGGCGGATGCGCCTGCATCTGCGCCGCGGGGTGGCCTTGTGTCCCTGGCTCTGGCATAGCCGCGCGGCGGCGTGGTCCCCGCTGTTGGTGGCAGCGGTGGGTGCAGGGTCTGCGTGGACCGTGTCTCCTCTGTCACCGTGCAGCTGCGCGGGCAGAGCGCACCTTGTGGACGCTGAGGAAGCGGGGCGCGGAGGGGACACTGGGCAGCCGCAGGGGGTCCCGGGACTGAGCCCTCCCTTGGCACTCAGCAGGCCAGCTCCGTGTCGGGGCCCCTGTGTCCCCGGCTGGGAGCTGGGTGCCCTGACCGCTTCCCAGGCGCTCGCTTCGAGGCCTGCGAGAGACAGGCGGCGCTTGCGCTTGGCGCAGTGCAAGGGCTGGGGGCGCGATCGTGGGCCCAGGAGCCCCCTTCCCTCCTCTGGTCCTCTGGGGGAGCCAGACTGGGAGGCGCCGCCGAGACTTCTCAGAGGACCCGAGGCCTCCCCAGAGCTGAAGCACAGGGTCCCCCGACCCCACCCGCCCGCCCCTTCAACGCCCCCAGCCGTCCTGCGGCAGCGACTGGCACGGGGCCCACCAGGCTGACTTCGTCTGAGGCACCTGCAGTCTCGGGGCACAGAGGGGTTCCTAGGGGCCGTCGGGCGGGCGCTGTTACCGTCCCAGGCTTGCAGGCTCCCGCCCCGCCCCCACCTGGGCTCCCTCTTGCCCGCACCCTGTGCTTCATGCCCACCTACCGAGTCCCTGAGTCCCCTGCCGGGGCCTCTTCTGTGCCAGGCCTAGCGGGGTGGGCGGTGACAAAGGGATGGGAGGCAGGGTCTAGGGGAATGAGGGTGGAGGGCGCCCCTCTCCTCCTGCTCCTGGGGTGGGGAGAAGATGGGAGGCCTGGCCCTGCACGCAGTGACCTGGGCTGTGCTTGGACCGGGTCCTCAGCCCCAGCTGCCTGTCCTTGCCCAGTCTCCACTGAAGTCTGTCTTTCTGGACCCAAACAAAGGCCCACCTTTCCAAGTGGGCTGGGTCCCCCATCAGCTGGCCAGGCATGCTCTGGCGAGAACCTCCTCTCTCCTGGCCTCATTGGTGCCTTCTGCACAATGGGTGCGAAGTCTGGCAGCAGAGAGGACCGGGTGGGAGCAGGAGAGTCTGTCCGTGCCGTCTGTGTTTGTCTGTCCTCGCTGCTCCTGTACAGGGTGATGGTGGCAGCCACCAGGGCCCGTGGGGTTCCCTCCCGACTGAGCCTCTCCCTGTCCTCTTTCGCAGCCCCCCAGCGTCCACGCAGAGCATGAACATTGAGGATGGCGCGTGCTCGCGGCTGCCCGTGCCCCCCGCTGCCGCCCGGTAGGATGTCCTGGCCCCACGGGGCGCTGCTCTTCCTGTGGCTCTTCTCCCCACCCCTGGGGGCCGGCGGGGGCGGCGTGGCCGTTGCAGCAGCCGCAGGAGGGGGCTCCCCGCCGGCCACCTCCTGCCCCTCCGCCTGCTCCTGCAGCAACCAGGCCAGCCGGGTCATCTGCACGCGGAGAGAGCTGGCCGAGGTCCCGGCCGGCATCCCGGTCAACACGCGCTACCTGAACCTGCAGGAGAACGGCATCCAGGTGAGCGGCTGAGCACGGCGAGGGAGCGGGGGCGGGGGAGGGCCGCCCTCGGGGCGCCTCCGCTGGGGCTGGCGCCAACCGTCCCAGGTGCCTGCCTGTGGCCATAATCTCCAAGCCCTGGATTCTTGGCCAGGAAGATGGGGACAGGAGTGGAGGGCTCTGACATGGGCTTGAGAGCGACAGGGCTGGGCGCTGTCGCACGTGGTTTGGTTTGAGGTGCCGAGTGAGGGTTTTGGGCATCCTGGGTCCGGTGAGGGGTGCGGGTGGGCAGCGGCAGTGCTCAGGGGTGGCCTTTGATTCTGATCGATCAAGGATGCGCTGGAGCTGTCGGGGGGGGGGACCTGTGGGTACTAAACTGTGCTGGCCTTGGGACTGTGGGGCTCAGCCTTTCTCCCCCATGCTGGGAAATGGGGCTCCCTGATCCCCAGCAGCGATTCACAGCATCCCTGGCCACCAGCAGCCTGTGGCACCTGCCCCAGCTTCCCACATCAGCCCCGTCCTTGCCGAGCTCCCAGCCCAGATTAGACGCTGCCCCAGCAGGCGTTGAGGAAGCCCCTGTCTCCACACAGGCCTTCCAGTGGCCTCCCTGACTGACGTGACTGGGTCTAGCCGGAAGGCCCAGCACCTCAAGGCACAGAGGGGTGGGGGACAGCTGCTTTCTGGGCGACCTAGTTTGAGAAGGATGAACCGAAGCGAGGGTGTAGAAGCCCAAGGAAGGGTCCCTGGTCGCTGCCCCTCGCCTCCTCTACCTCTGCTCTGTCCCTGCTGCTCCTCCCGCTGCTGTCCCTGAGGACCTCAGACTGTGCACACATCACACTGCCCACCTGCCTGGCCCCATCCTGCACGGTTCCTTCTGGAGGGGTCAGTGTGTAGGGACAAATGCAGGGCAGAGGTAGAGAGGGAGGGAGGCCCAGAGCCCCGGCCAGGGTGCGGCCCTGTAGCAGAGCCTGCGCCACCTGCTCTGGGGCCCAGCAGAGAGTCCAGTGCCACACACTGACTCAGGACCACCATGGACACAGTTTACTGCTAAGCCACTCACCAGCCAGTGGCACCCGGGTGTGGGCAGGTTGGGGAGCATCCGTCAAAGCCATTAAGGCTGAGCAAACAGGAAGGGACACAACCCTGTGATCCAGCATTTGGGAGGCTGAGGCAGGAGGATTGCTGCAGATCTGAGGCCAGCCTGGGCTACGTAGGGAGACCCTGTCTCAACCCCTCCCCAAATAAAAGAAATGCTTTTTAATTATCCAAATTCAAAAACAGAACAAAAGAAACCTACCCCAGTCCCACCACCTAGATATAAACAATGATTGCTTACCAACATTTTATTTTAGTATTTTGGCTCTTTCCTGCGCTTATGTAAGTATATTTTTAATTATTTAGTACACAATGAATACAAGTTAATTTGGAAAAACTAGAAACTACACCTAAGTACAAATACACAAAATCCAGCAACAGGTCCTCAGCCATGGGTGACCCAAATACTCCCACCCTGGACCCACGCTGGCAAGAGCTCTGCTTGTTCCTGAGTGCTGGGATATAGGGCGTGTGCAGTCACACCAGTTTGTCTGCTTCTTTTTTAACAAACAAGAACAGAATCACCTTCTTTTATACCAGGGTTTGGCACTTGGCAGCCTAATAGTGAACACCTCTCACCCCAGCCTCAAATAGTTATTTCTGTTGTCTTTTGTATGGGGTGTGGTAATCCCAGATATCAGTATTCCGAGTTGAACTTGTCTCTTCGTAAAGATAGGACACGCTTGCGTGGGAATCCTGTGGCACTCAGCACTGTTATTTTTTTGTCCTAGTGACTGAACTCAGGGTCTTTCCCCTGAACTACATTCCCAGCCCTTTTTATTTATTTTTCCTCTGAGACGAAGTCTCACTCAATTGCTAAATTATACACGATGTGGTCAGACTTCTTGAGGTAGGGGACCCCTCCTATCTTAGCCCTTCTGAGTGCTTGGGTCTTGGGCACCTGGCATGGATTCCTGGAAGCAGACTTGGTAGGTCAGGGTGAAGAAGGGAGAGGCGCTGCCCTGGGAATCCCGCGTGTGCTACAGCAGTCCCGTGTGTGCCATGCTCCTGAGCTATGCCCCTGTGCCACCCCAAACACCCACACGCACCCAGGCCTAGCACCCAAGCATCCCCAGAGCTAGGCTGAATTCTGGGGCTCCAGGAGCTGCCCGTATGGCTTGGTTACCTCTTATCACTAGACTTCCCACCCACTTCGTAGGACAAGAACATTAAACCATTCCTGCCCAAGCCTGTCACCCCAGCACTTGGGAGGCTGAGGCAGGAGGATTGCCATGAGTTCAAAGCCAGCCTGGCCAACATGGTGAGAGCCTGACTCAAAAACAAAAACAATCATCAAACTATTCCCGGCCCTGTGCACAGCATACAGTAGGTGCTCGGTGATGCCATCAGGGAAAGGGAGGAGCTCAGAATGAGGCCAGCCTGGCAGATGCCCAGGACCTATGGAGAGGATCCCTGAAGTGCCTGCCCTGGTCCCCCATCCCCTGTGGCCCTGGGCACTGCGTGGCAGCAAGGAGCATGTGGTGTGAGCCTGGGTCTCGGCACCTGCGATGGCGCTGGCCTCTGTCCAGGTTGTTGTTATCCATCTCGGGTAAACAAGCCAGAGCCACAAGGCAGGAATGCAGGGGTGCCCAGTGTGGATGGAGGCGTTTGTTACTTTGGAGCCACAAGGCAGGAGTGCAGGGGTGCCCAGTGTGGATGGAGGCGTTTGTCACTTTGGAGGCGGGGCACAGTTCTGACACTCAAAGCCAGAAGACTTCTTTAAAAAATCATCAGTCAGACTCGGGAGATAGCTTATTGGTCTAAGCACCTGCCTGGCAAGTACAAGGATCTGGGTTCAATTCCTATTTCCACATGCCCTGCTGGCCCTGCGTAGGGCTGGCCACTAAAACAGTGCATGGTGGTGCATGCCTGCAATCCCAGCACTAGGGAGGCTGAGACAGGAGAAGTGCTGAGTTTGAGCTACTTATGGAGACCTTCGACCAGACAGACAGACAGACAGACAGACAGACAGACAGACAATAAATCTTTTTAATTAATCATCAATAGGCCTGACCTAGTGCCTCACACCTGTCAGTCGTCCCAGTGCTCCCGAGGCTGAGGCAGGAGGATCACCCACTTGAGCGCAACCAAGGCAACTTAGCGAGTTATGGAGGAACTGCCTCAAAACGAAAAACAAAAAAGGGCCCTACAGTTGAGACCCAGGGCAACTCGGGACCCTGCTTACTGGGGAAACAGGTGGGGTTGCAGTCCTGGAACCTTACGCGGGGCCTTTCGAGGTGAGGCAGGCTGGCTGCTCCTGAGCGGGGCAGCCAGGTGGGCAGTGCGGCCTGAAGTCTCCTCTGGAGTCAGGGCAGCCGGACCCACAGCCCAGGCCCTCCTTCTGCCTCCCCCACCCCACCCGCAGACCCACAGAGGCTTTTGCAGCGAGGCTGCTGGCTGTGTGTGCATGGATTTCTGTTCCAGTGCCAAGAGCAGTGTGGAGAGCGCTGTCCACCCCCCCACCCCAAGCCAGGCCCTCAGATGGGCAGCACTTAATTTAGTAAATTGCGGAGGCTCCCCAGAGGCCTTTCGCAGCCTGCTGCCCCGCGGGGGAGGTCGAGGGAGGTCGGAGGACAAGGAAGTGCTGTTTGGGCCCAAAAGGCGGGGCAGCTCCCAAAGACCCACAGGGCCCAGCGGAGTGATAAGGTGGGGTGTTCTGGAAGGATACAGGATCCCAGAGAGAGGCTGGGGCAGCTCCAAGCTTTCAAAGTGTGCCAGCTATTACCTCCCATTTATTTCTAAAAACCTCATATTGTTTCAAGACACAGCCAGGTGTGATGGTGCATGCCTGTAATCTGAGCCTTGAGAGGCAGGAGAAGCATTGTGAGATCGAGACCAGCCTGGGCTACAAAGTGAGCTTAAGGTCAGCCTAAACTGCATAACAAGGCCCTGTCTCAAAAAGACGTGTGTATGCGTGCGTGCATGTGTGTGTGTGTGTGTGTATATATATATATATACATTTTTTTTTTTCCGAGACAGAGTCTCGCTATGTAGTCCAGGCTAGTCTCAAACTCACATCTATCCTCCTGTCTCAGCCTCCCAAGGGCTGGGATTACAGGCGTGAGCCACCACACCCTGCTTTGTTTCAGAACTTTTGTTTGTTTATTTATTTATTTATTTTTATGTCCGGCTCAGCCTGCCTTGAGGGCAGGGCTGGCACAGCATGCGGTGCCGGGGATGGAACCAGCCGCCTAAGCTTTCCTAAGCAGTTGCTTTAGACCACTGAGCCGTCCTGCCGGGCCCTGCCTCAACCTTCTGAATGCTAGGTTTTTTGGGGGGTGGGGAGGACAGGGGGGTTCAAACTCACGACTGTGCACTTGCCAGGCAGGCACTTGTGCCACGGAGCTATCTCTCCAGCCCGAGTGCTAGAAATACAGGTGTGCACCACCACTCCCAGCCTGTTAATTTCTTTTTTAATGTTTTCTTTAAAAAAAAATGATGTTTTCTTTATTCTCACATTTTCCTCTCTGAGAGAGCACCTTTAATTCTCTCCTCTCTCTCTCTTTTTTTTTTTTTTTTTTTTGTTGTTGTGGCAGAACCAGGGATTGAACTCAGGACCTTGCACTTGCCAGGCAGGCATTTATCCCCTGAGCTACCTCTTTTGTAATGAGGAAATTAAAAGCATAGTAAGTACCAAAGAGGCCTCTTTAGAATTTGCACAAGGCCCAGGAAGGACAAAGAAGCCATGCTGCGGCTGCCTGCCCTGGGCGAGGGGGGCTGGAATCCGTCCTGTCTGGCCTCCAGATGCCCGGTTCCCACAGCAGGGTCAGTGCTCTGGTGATTGGTCCAGGGCCACCCAGCAAGCTGGGCTCCCAGGGGCTGGGTCGTGGGGCCCCGTGGGACCAGCCAGCGCCGCTGGAACTGGCTTTGTGGTTTCCGGACAGGCGCAGGGTCCTTGAGCAGCTCCCCTAGGATCCTTTCAGGAAGAAACAGTGAAGTCAGGGTCTCTGGAGGTCAGGTTGGCAGGAGAGTGGGGACAGCGGGGGCCCTCGGCCCTTTGCTGCCGTCTGGCTGCCCAGATTTGTGACTCCCCGCGGCCTTGCTCCTCTCCTCCACCTCTGCCTCCTGTCCTCTGCCATGAGCCCCGGTCTCCCCCTGTCACCTCTCTGAGCCTCAGCTCCCACCCTTGTCAAGTGAGACCCAGGCGCCTCCTTGGTTTCTCCTTCATTTTGTCATCACAGTGCGTAACACGGTTGGAAAAGCACAGGCGACATAAAAGCCCGGTTCCAAAGTTCGTCACAGAAAGAGCAGCCTTGTAGATTCCAGGTCCACTAGGGTGGCGCGTGCCTGCCATCCCAGCACTCTGGGGGTCTGAGGCAGGAGGATGCCAAATTCGAGGCCGACCCAGGCAACTTACTGAGGCCTTGTCTCAAGATGAAGAATTTGAGGACTGGGGAGATAGCTCAGTAGAATAAGTGCTTGTCTGGGAAAAGGCAAGGTCCTATGTTCAATCCTAGGTTCAGCCAAAATAAATAAATAAATAAATAAATAAATAAATAAATAAATAAATAAACAAAATCAAAATGAAATATTTTCAAAAGGGCTGAGGATGTAGCTCAGCACAAAGGCCCTGGATTCAGCTTCTAGTACTGGTGGGAAAACAATCCCGTCACATCAAGAAGGAATATCGGGGCTGGGGAGATAGCTCCACGGCACAAGTGCCTGCCTGGCAAGTGCAGCATTGTGAGTTTGAATCCCGGTCCTGCCAAAAAAAAAAAAAGGAATAGAAAAACCCCAGCAGTCTCCCCATGCCCTTCAAACTCCTGTCTCCACAGTGCAGGTGACACACACACAAGCATTCAGCATCCTTTCCGTTTTTATTGCTGTATACTATTCCTTCATAGGAACCCTCCAAGGTATATCTATCCACTTGCTATGGATGCGATGCCCAATTCTAGATTTAAAACGACTTTTGCAGCTGAGCAGACTCAGAGGAAATTCTGCCCTGTATCCAGTGGATGAAGGAGAGGCCTGTCTGCTGGAGCCCAGGGGTTCAAGGTGCAGGGGCTCCCACACAACACCCACTGGGGAAAGGGCTGCAAGCATCACATCCGGAGGCCCCAGGGTGAGTCTGCCTCTGCTGACATAAGCCCTGTGACTGGGTAAGGCCCCGGGATGCACAGCCCTGCGCTCCCGCCACGTGCCCCCTCCCCCTGCCTCAGCCTCCCTGTTTCCTTTGAGTGCCTCGCTGTGTAGTCCAGGCTGGCCTTGAGCTCACAGTGATCCTCCTGCCTCAGCCTACTGCTGGCATTACAGGCCTGCGCCATCACGCCTGGCTGCGTGTGTGACCTGCCCCACGAGGGGTTTCCTCCTGAGTCTCCTCAGCTGAAAGTGAGCCTGGTCCTGAAACTGCATGGGCATCAGTTTGGTCCTGGGTAAAACCAACGAGGAGCCACGCCAGTGTTCGCAGCAAAGTCCTTCCCCACCGTCCCCACAGACTGAGTCAGCTTGTCACACTGGGAGACCCCAATGTGGTTGTCAGTGTGAGGGACGTGCAGGACCACTTCCGGCCTCAGATTCCGGGACAACCCCAGGGTGGTGCGCGTCTGCCCTTCATGCTCACAGTGGAGCAGGATGAGGTCCCTGTGGTCCCAGAGCCAGGCTCCCCGCCCCGGAAGGAAAACACTTCCAGAGATTCCCACCTCTGCCACCTGCAGGGTGGGGAGGCAGCGGCAAATCCCGCTTCCAGACGACCAGGGATAGCAGACAGGTCCTGCTCTGGCTCTACTTTGCACCGAACTCCGTCCAACCCTTTTTTAAAATTTTATTTTGAGACAGGCACTCGCTAAGTCCCTAAGGGGTACACAGGCCTGGCTCCCATCTGCCATCCTCCCGCCTCAGCCTCCCAGAGTGCTCAGGTGACAGGCGTGCACACCATCAGGCCCGGCTCTGTTCTTCTCCCCACTTTACAGATGAGAAGCAGGCACAGGAGGCATGCATAACGCAGCCCATGCAGGCAGCCCGAGATCGTCCGCTTGCTCCCCTGACCCGCTCCTTCCTGGGCCAGCACCTGGTTCCAGGGTCCCAGCTCGCCCCTGGGAGCACGCCCTCTGCTGGGCACGTGTGGTCCAGTACCTCCTGAGGCCACTGCACCTGCACCATCCCTTGCCAGGGCCTCGTTGCATCCGGGCTACAGATGCCTCCGCCCCACCCTGCCTCTTCTAGCCTCCACTAGTTCCTCTGCCCCACCCACTCAGCCTGGGTTCATTTATTGAACACCTACTGTGTACCCTCATGAGGCCCAGGTAGCAAGACAGAAGCAGACCCCGCCCTGGAGCTCTTGGTGCAGAAAAGGGGACCAAGTACCTAGGAGAGAGACCTCTGCTTGGGGCCAGATGTTGCCAGGCCAGACCCTCACCCAGGACAGGGGCCCTACAGGAGCTGAACCGGAAAGAGAGGAGTGGGAGGAAAGAGGGGAGGCAGGCAGCCAGAGGAGGCCCGAGTGGCTCACTCCGCAACCCTGCCGGGGCCTGGGGTGTCCACACCTGTGTCTTCTGCCGGCTGGGCAGCCCCAGCGCCTGCCTGCGCACTGCTCCTTCAGGGCCCGGGCTGGGTCCCCAGTGTCCCCATGATGCCTCCCATACAGCAACTCAAAATGCCTGTCTTTTGGGGCATGGTGGCCCTTGCCTGTCATCCTAGCGCTCTGGGAGGCTGAGGCAGGAGGACTGCCAAGAGTTTGAGGCATTCCTGGGCAACATAGCAAGACCCTGTCTGAAAAAAAATGTTTTTTTAATTTTTTAAAAAGGTTGGGGGGGGGCTGGGGAGATAGCTCTGAGGCACAAGTGCCTGCTGGGCAAGTGCAAGGTCGTGAGTTCGAACCCTGGTCCCACAAAAAAAAAAAAGGTTAGGGGGCTGGGGAGATAGTTTAGTGGAATAAGTGCTTGCCTGGCAAGCACAAGGTCCTGAGTTCAATCCCTGGTACCACCAAAAAAAAAAAAAAAACTTTAGAGGCCGGGCAAGATAGCTCAGGGGCACCAGTGCCTGCCTGGCAAGTGCAAGGTCCTGAGTTCGACCCCCCATTCCACAAAAAATAAAATAAAAAATAAGAGGTTGGGGATATAACTCAGTGCAAATCCCTAGGTTAAACCCCAGTGCAACCTCTGACAGAGCACATGGTGACAGGTGACAAGCATGCTCCACAGGGCAGAGCACAGGAGACCCCGAAGACAGCCCAGCTGTCTGGGTCTAGGGTGGCAAGTACAGGGGAGACCCCAGTGGCCCTCTCAGGAGAAGCAGGCTCTGAGCCTTGGATCCACCACCTGGCGTCACAGGACCGAGAAAGTAACTGTACCTCTCTGAACCTTTGCTCAGATACAAACTATCCACCACAGGGCAGGCCCAGCGTGTGGCTCGCAAGCCAGGCAAAGGCTGGAGAGCCTCGCCCTGAGCTACAGCTGCTTCTCAACAGTGGTTCCCCTGCTACCTTCCTGAACCTGGGAGATGGCTTTTCCCTGCCCCAGTACCGGAGCTGGCTCCTAGGGCCTTTGCACTGAGCCCTCTGTATGTTTTTAGTTTGAGATAGCATCTTCCAAGTCACTAAATTGCTCAAACTGAGTTCGATGTGCAGTCCTCCTGCCTTGGCCTCCCAGAGTGCTAGCTAGGATTGCAGAAGCATGCCACCAGAGTCAGAGACAGGATCAGCCTTGGAAAGAGAAGGGAGGGAGTCACTAGTTTTGGTCTTCTGGTGTGTGTTAAATTTTATAGCTAGAGGGGCTGGGGAGATAGCTCCGTGGCACAAGTGCCTGCGTGGCAAGTGCGAGGTCATGAGTTGGAACCCTGGTCCTGCAAAAAAAAAAAAAAAAAAGGTACAGCTAGCTACTGAAACAAGAGGAAATATATAAATCCTAAAACATTAGGGAGGGGAAGCCAGGAGTGGTGGCGCACACCTGTAATCCCAGCACTTGGGAAGCTGAAGCAGGAGGATTGCTGAGAGTTCAAGACCAGCCTGGGCTACAAAACTGAGCTCAAGGCCAGCCTGAACTGTACAGCAAGAGCCTGTCTCAAAAAGACAAAAACAAAAGACATTAGGGAGGGGAAATGGAATCCACAGAAATTCAATCCATACAAAAGACGGCAGAAAAGGAGAAAGAATAGACTACCAAAAAAAAAAAAAAAAAAAAAAAAAAAAAAAAAAAAAAAAAAAAAAAAAAAAAAAAAAAAAAAAAAAAAAAAAAAAAAAAAAAAAAAAAAAAAAAAAAAAAAAAAAAAAAAAAAAAAAAAAAAAAAAAAAAAAAAAAAAAAAAAAAAAAAAAAAAAAGGAAAAAAAAGCACAAAATAACAGTGAAGGAATAATTCCAAATATATTAGTATTTACAATAAATGTAAATGAGTTAAAAATTCCATTTAAAAAATGGGGACTTCCCAAGAAGTTAAAAATGAAAAACCACTAGGGCAAATGACAGAAGTAAAACTGATAGCAAACATTAGTCAAAAAAGAGGTACAGGGCCAGAAAGATAACTCCGAGGCACAAATGCCTACCTGGCAAATGCAAGGTCATGAGTTCGAACCCCCGTCCCACAATAAAAAAAAGAGAGAGATTATTTGTTTGTTTGTAGTGCTAAGGACTGAACCCAAGGCCTTTACCTGCTTCCCTTTTTCCTAAGAGACAGAGTCTTGCTAAGTAACTAAATTGCTCAGGCTGGGCTTAAACTTGCAATCCTCCTACAGCAGCCTCCCAGAGTACTGAGATTTTTAGGCCTACGCCACCATCTAGTCTTTTTTTTTTTTTTTTTTTTTTGTCTTTTTGAGACAGGGTCTCACTATGCAGTTGAGGCTGGCCTTGAGCTCACTTTTGTAGCCCAAGCTGGTCTCGAACTCGCACCAATCCTCCTGCCTCAGCCTCCCGAGTGCTGGGATTACAGGTGTGAGCCACCACGCCCAGCTACACCATCCAGTCTTGACGGAATATGACAGCATGGGATCTCCCCACCATGGTGTGGAAAACAGGGGAGCAAACAGGCTCCAGAGAGCCAGGGACACTGCAGGAAGGTGACAGAGCTGCAGGAGCCTGAGGTCTGAATTCACAGCCTGTCTAGGAGGCAGAGGCCAGAGAGCAAGGAGGCATCCCAGAGACAACAGTGGCTATCAGCCAGACTGACAGGGCAACAGGAACCAAAGGCTGGCCCAGAAGGCAGAGGCAGGCACATGCCAGCCCAGGAGGGCTTCCCACAGCACAGGACAGATTTCCCTAAGGCACTGGCAGGGTTCACAGGAGGGAGAGCAGGGTCAGCTCTGGGGACCCCAGACACGGCCTGGAGGCTGGATGGGGGCTGGGCAGAGGGTGAGCCTGTGCGGGCCCTGGGGCAGGTGGGCACAGGGAGGGGTGATCACAAGGCCTGTGGGAGGCCGCGGCCCAGCTTGGATGGGAGATGGTGCAGATGCACTGAGTGAAGAGCAGAAGGAAGCCAGCGCTGGCCAGGCTAGGGACACCCAGCTGTCACCAAGGCCAGCGAGGCGCACCTCCCCCGTGGGAGTCCTTGCTGGCCCCTGGACCCGTGCCCCACTGGCTTTCTGTTTCTCTGTCCAGGCCGTGCACCCCATGCAGCTCCAGAGACCCTCCCCTTGACCTGAAGGGCCTGTTGCTGTTGCTAACAGAAACAGTAACCGAGCTCCTGCCTCAGGGGCACCAGCATTTCCAGAGTGGCAGTAAAAAGCCTCCCTCAAGAGGGGTCCTAGCCTCGTGTGGCAGGGCACACCTGCCACCCCAGCCCTTGAGAGGCTGAAGCCCACCTAAACTACACAGGGAGACCTTGTCTCAAAACCAAAAGATTATACTGCCAATCCCAGCTCAGGGTCCCAAAGCAGACATAATACCCTTGGGCAGAATCCACACTCCCACATCATGGTTCTAAAGAATGTTTCATGAAAGGCCAGCCTAGTAGTTCAGTGGAGTACAGCGCTTGCTTCGGCAGAGCGCAGCTGCAGGGTTCGTGCCCTGGGGCACCCTTAAGTGGCAACTGAGACTGGGCATAATGGTGCATGCATGTAACCCCGGTGCTTGGGAGGCTGAAAACGGGAGGATCACTGCGAGTCCAGTCTGTGTAGTGAGACCCTGTAGACCCTGTCCTAAATACAGAAACCTAGATAAATAAATGTTTCATGAGACCGGAAAATGGGCACAGTATTGTATTAATGGGAAATACAGGACCCAGGAAAGTATATTCCCAACACTTTGTAAAACAAACAAAAGATAATGAAAATTATATGCTTAGAAAAAAGTTTTGCGGTTTATATACCGAATACTTAGCATAGGTTAACTCTTTAAGTAAATGTATTACACCCTCACGGAGGACTGCGAGTTTGAGCCTGGTCTGTTACTTGTTTTTATGTCTCAAACATAAATAAAGTGGGGCCCCGGCGGAATGGCTCAGTGGTCTAAAGCGCCTGCTTGGGAAAGCTTGGGCGGCTTCAGGGACTGCGGTTTGATCCCCGGCACCACATGTTGCGCCAGCCCTGCCCTCAGGGCAAGCTGAGCGCCATAAAAATAAATAAATAAACAAACAAACAAAAGTTCTGAAACAAGAAAAAACTCCCTCGCAGTCCTCCTGCGGAGAGGGGCTCGCATCCCGGCTGTCCGGGACGCATCCCACACTTCCGGTTCCGCTGCTTCCTGCCCCCCCCGCACCCCCCCCCGCACCCCGTACCCGGCGGAGCTCTGAGACTTCAGACCCGTCTGGCGTCTCAAAGCTCTGAGAACCCAAATGCGTCTCACGTCTTTCACCCTGAGAACACGAGGCGTCTTAGTCACTCCCTTCCTCTTCGCTGGGACACAAGGCCCAACACTTGCAACACAAAGAAAGAGAGATTTATTTTGGCTCCAATTTTCCGTCCGTAATTAGCTGGCTCAGTGGAATAGGTATTTTCCCCTATTCCTAAAAGTTTCAAAAGCAAACCAGAGGGATCCAAATTAGCCGGCTTGGGTTGGCTCAGCAGACTAAGCGCCTGCTTAGGCAAGCGCAGACACCAAGGTCCCATCCCAGGGTGCTGGCCCCCCCAGGCGCACTCAGCGGGTCCCTGAGACCCAGTTTGGTGACACGCCTGGAGTCTGAGCTGTGTAGTGAGATCCTATACCGAAGGAAGGAAGGAAGGAAGGAAGAAAGGGAAAGGAGGGAGGGGCGGGTGGGCTGGGGAGATAGCTCCGTGGCACAAGTGCCTGTTGGGCAAGTGCAAGGAAAGAAAGAAAAAGCCGGGCGTGGTGGCGCACGCCTGTAATCCCAGCACTCGGGAGGCTGAGGCAGGAGGATTGGTGCGAGTTCGAGACCAGCCTGGGCTACAAAAGTGAGCTCAAGGCCAGCCTCAACTGCATAGCGAGACCCTGTCTCAAAAAAAAAAAAAAGAATTAGCTGGCTTCACTTCAGGACAGAAGGACTCGGGGGAGGAAAAGCTGCTCCAGTCATGGAGGCCAGGAAGCAGAGAGGGAAGGAAGGCACCTGGGAGGAGGCAGACTTTCCAATGAGACCTCACCTTACCTCGCCACAGCAATCCGCAGCAGTCCCCTCATCCGGGCCCCTTGCGAAAATTCCGTCTCAGGGCACAAGGTTAGGCGGGACACCCAGATAGGAACCATGCCCTCATGAGAGGGCGCCGGGCCAAAAGTCCCGGGAAGCCAGGTGATGGGCTTCGGTCCTGGTGGAGAAGGACGCCTGGGCTGGGCTGGGCTGGGCTTGGCTGGGCTGGGGCAGAACACGGGCGCAGGGTGCACCGGAAGGGCTGTGCCCCATGCTTTGCATGGGGAGGGGAGGAGCCCCAAGAGGGATGACTGGGAAGGGACTGTGTTCTGCATTCATACCTCGGGGTCCGAGTGAGGAAGCCTGAGCCGTGCGCGCTCCAGGGGACCACGTGGCAGAGGCCTGGGCCTTGGCGGGGGAGGCGGAGACTAGCGCACAGACGTGAGTCCAGGGGGTGGGTGGGATCTTTGTCAGGATCGAGGCAGGAAGATGGGGCAATGGACCTCCTCCTGCAGGTCACCCCACAGCTGGATGTGGAAGGGAGGGAGAGGGGAGCTGACCAGAGAAAGGAGGAAGAGATTCAGTCCTGGAAGTGGGAACAGCTAGGATGCCAAGGCCCCAGGGCAGGAGGTGTGCTATGTGAGGGATCCCGCCGGAACAGAGGATCAAAATCATGTAGAGAGGTAGGGGAAGCCAGGCCACGTGCTGAGGGGTTAGAGGGAGGGAACAGCATCTTCTGAAGAGGCCTCGCTTCACTGTCAGTGTCGCCTCAGTGAAAGGCACAGTGGAGCGTGGAGAACCCCGCACAACCCCACAGTTGCATTGTGTGAGCACGAAGTGCGCATGTCTGCAAGCACATCTGGCTCGGGCACAGGAACTGCACATGTCCAGAAGGGGCTGCGCACTGGTACAAAGCAGGTGGAAACCTTGAAAGCTATCCTGAAAAGAGCGCATGCATTCTTAAGCTTCATCTTGCTTAACCAATGAAAGAATAATATTCTGGAGACACTAGGTTAAATAAATATATTATTCAAATTAATTTTATTATGCATCAGTTTTTAAAACAACAATAAAAACTGACCACCAATTTGAGTTTTTAAGAATATGGAACTAGGAAAATGCAGAACTGTACCCGTGGTTCACGTGGAGCCTCTAATCAGGCAGCGGTGGCATAAGTGGTGGCGGTGATTATTCTATGGTCACAACTGGGCCAAGAATTGTTACTGTTCTGGGCTGGGAATGTAGCTCAGCAGCATAAGTGCCTGCCTGGCAAGCACAAGGTTCAATCCCCAGTACCACCACCACAAAAAAAAAAAAAAAAAATTACTGTTCTTAGGCTGGCTGCCTCTCAGGTATGCGGTTTTGTGATTCAACATTTCTGGGGGTTTGTTTTCATTTAGGCTTATTATAAAAGTAAGAAAAGAAAAAAAAAAAAATGCCTGCAATCCCCAACAGCTGGAGAACAGCTTGGAGGATTTCCTTCCAAATTTTTTTGTTTTGTTTTTGTGGGGGGTTTTTGCATATGGGCTTTTTTGGGGCACAATATAGACAGATCCCTAATTTTTAGTTTTGGGAAACTGTGCTTACACAATTGGCGTTCTCCATTTCTCCCTTCATACCACATGCAAGCATCCACGTGTCATCCACAAGGCCTCAGCCCCATGAGCAGTGGCCGTGTGGCCTTGCGTACCTCAGTGTCAGAGCGAGCCAGGGAGCGAGGAGGATCTTAGAAACTCCGCCTCCCGTGTCCAGCTCGGCCCTACCCCATCCGTGGTCCACTGCCCCTCCCCCACTAAAGCTGGCGGCCAAGATCGAGGGCTGAGAGCTGGGGCTCTTGGAGCAGACAGCTTGTGTCTAATCCTAAATCTGTCCCCTTCTGCAAAAACCTGAGACATGGCATCTCTGTGCCTAATTCATAGCCCCTCATGACATCCTCCTAGCCCAATTAGAAAGGTAATCACATGCAGCCCATCTTTGTACTTTTTATTGGTACGTGTTTGCAATATACACAACACAGTCATCAGCAGTGGACGCATGTGCATATGGCTTTAGTCCTTTTCATTTGCCATTCCTCTGCCCTCACTTACCCCCTCCAGATCCCCTTCTTATCCCATCGTCCCTATCCTTTTGCTTTTTATTTTTGTATTTATTTTATTGGGGTACCAAGGATTGAACTCAGGACCCTGTGCTTGCCAGGCGAACGCTTATTCTACTGAGCTATCTCCCTGGCCCCTTCTTTTGCTTTTTAAATTATTGATACTTTTGGTTCTTCCTATAACCATGTGATATTTAACCTTGTATCTGATTTCTTTCCCTTCGAATTAGGTTTCAAGATTCATCCGTTTACCTATAAATGACTCAGACTTTTTTTTTTTTTTTTTTGTCTGGGCCAAGGATTGAACTCAGGCCCTTGCACTTGGCAGGCAATCGCTTATTCTACTGAGCTATTTTCCTGGACTTTCAGACTTCTTTTTTATGGCAGATTAGTACTCCACTGTGTACAGCTACCAGATTTTGTAGTCCATTTATCTGTTGGTCAGCATGTGCATAGGCCTTTTCTAAGATTTAATTGTGCTTTGACAGCACGTGTACTATAACACCTATGGGTCTTATCCTAACCCTGAGCAGATAAGGAAATACATCTAGGCAGAAGTGTTCCCATTATCACATGACTGGGAATGATAGGCGCTTTACCCTCGTGAGTTCTGATCAAATAGCAAGTGGAATTTGCTATCAGTGTATGAAAACCTGATTTTCAGGAACTAGGGAGATAGTTCAGTATAACAAGTACCTTCCTAACAAGTGCAAGGGCCTGAGTTCAATCCCCAGTTCCACAAAAAAAAAAAAAGAAAAGAAAGAAAGGGGGGGGGCAGCGAGATAGCTCAGCAGTTTAAAGCACCTGGATCCGCAGCACCACATGCTGCACCAGCTCCACCCCAGGGCAGGTTGAGCCAGACATAACATAAATAAATAGGGCCCAGGGAGACAGCTCCGTGGCACAAGTGCCTGCCTGGCAAATGCAAGGTTGTGAGTTCAAACCCTGGTCCCACAAAAAAAGAAAGGAAGGAAGGAGGGAAGGAAGGAGGGAGGGAAGGAAGGAAGGAAGGAAGGAAGGGCGAAAGATAGATCTGATTTTCAGGGCTGACATATTTTGGGGCTGCAGGTATTGAATACAGGTTGTAATGGTACTGATTTACAGGGTAGTTAGGATTAAATGAGTTATTACTTCAAAAACATGTAGAGGGGCCAGGGATATAGCTCAGTGGAGTAAGCACCTGCCTGGCAAGCACAAGGTCCTGAGTTTGATCCCCTGTATGGGAGAGAAAAAAGAAAAAAAAGTCAAAAGCAAGTAGGACTGTATCTAGAACCAAATATGTGTTAATGGATGTTAGCTGCTGGTACTACGATTCTTTGTCCTTTTAAAAAAAATGCACATAATTTGCATGTATAATGGCCGCACTTTAGGCATATAGCTGGCGAGCTTGGACAGCTACACTCACCCATGTAGGCGCCGCCCCCTCACTACGCAGCGGCCCAATCGCCATCTCCCTGACGCGACCTCCTGCCGCCCAGTGCCCTCACCCCACCCACACGTGGAGACCCCCGCTGGGAACATCTGGAGCCGGGCATCCGCACCCCTCCCTGCAGGAGCCCCTCCCCCCAGGTCTGCTCCTACCACAGCTCTGGGTAGGCCCGAGGTAGGCGGGCGATCCGCTCCCCCCTCCCCGCAGGCGGCTGTCTTCCCCATTGGTGGACATTTGGGCGGCTTTCCTCTCGGCAGCAAAGAACAGGACTTCTGTGACCACCCACGTGTCAGCTGTCCTGTTACTCTTGAGGACACCCCCGGGAGTGTGATGGCCAGTGTGTGGCAGCTCTAGTTTGTTGTTAGCTCCATAGGATTTTTGTTTTTCGAGCCGGGCGTGGTGGCGCACGCCTGTAATCCCAGCACTTGGGAGGCTGAGGCAGGAGGATCAGTGCAAGTTCAAGACCAGCCTGGGCTACAAAAGTGAGTCTAAGGCCAGCCTGAACTGCATAGCGAGACCCTGTCTCAAAAAGACAGAAAAAAAAAGGAGTTTTGTTTTTTTTTGAGATGAGGTCTCCACATATAGTCCAAGCTGGCCTTGAACTTAGCATGTAGTTGTGTCATCTTCAAACTCAACATCCTCCTGCCTCAGCCTCCCCAGTGCGAGGGTTACAGGCTCACGTGGGCTACCACTCCACACCTGCAGCTCTAGTATTAACTTTGTAAGCAGCTGTCAGACCGTCTTCCAAAGCAGCCGCTCCGCTGCCTGCACGCACCACCCAACTCACACCCCGGCCCCACTACTGCAAACCCTACTGACCCATGTCCCCCTTCGCAGGTCATCCGCACGGACACGTTCAAGCACCTGCGGCACCTGGAGATCCTGCAGCTCAGCAAGAACCTGGTGCGGAAGATCGAGGTGGGCGCCTTCAACGGGCTGCCCAGCCTGAACACGCTGGAGCTCTTCGACAACCGGCTGACCACGGTGCCCACGCAGGCCTTCGAGTACCTGTCCAAGCTGCGGGAGCTCTGGCTGCGCAACAACCCCATCGAAAGCATCCCCTCCTACGCCTTCAACCGCGTGCCCTCGCTGCGCCGCCTCGACCTGGGCGAGCTCAAGCGGTTGGAGTACATCTCTGAGGCGGCCTTCGAGGGGCTGGTCAACCTGCGCTACCTCAACCTGGGCATGTGCAACCTCAAGGACATCCCCAACCTGACGGCCCTCGTGCGCCTGGAGGAGCTGGAGCTGTCGGGCAACCGGCTGGACCTCATCCGCCCGGGCTCCTTCCAGGGCCTCACCAGCCTGCGAAAGCTGTGGCTCATGCACGCCCAGGTGGCCACCATCGAGCGCAACGCCTTCGACGACCTCAAGTCTCTGGAGGAGCTCAACCTGTCCCACAACAACCTGATGTCACTCCCCCACGACCTCTTCACGCCCCTGCACCGCCTCGAGCGCGTGCACCTCAACCATAACCCCTGGCACTGCAACTGCGACGTGCTCTGGCTGAGCTGGTGGCTCAAGGAGACGGTGCCCAGTAACACCACCTGCTGTGCACGCTGCCACGCGCCCGCGGGACTCAAGGGCCGCTACATCGGAGAGCTCGACCAGTCGCACTTCACCTGCTACGCTCCCGTCATCGTGGAGCCGCCCACGGACCTCAACGTCACCGAGGGCATGGCAGCTGAGCTCAAGTGCCGCACGGGCACTTCCATGACCTCGGTGAACTGGCTGACGCCCAACGGCACGCTCATGACGCACGGGTCCTACCGGGTGCGCATCTCCGTGCTGCACGACGGCACGCTCAACTTCACCAATGTCACCGTGCAGGACACGGGCCAGTACACGTGCATGGTGACGAACTCGGCCGGCAACACCACGGCCTCCGCCACGCTCAACGTCTCGGCGGTGGACCCCGTAGCTGCTGGGGGTGGCGGAGCCCCAGGGGGCGGCGCGGGCGGCGTCACAGGGGGCAGCGGCGGCTACACCTACTTCACCACGGTCACCGTGGAGACGCTGGAGACGCAGCCGGGCGAGGAGGCGCTGCAGCCGCGCGGGACCGAGAAGGAGCCCCCGGGGCCCACGACGGATGGCAGCTGGGGCGGGGGTCGGCCCGGGGACGCGGGGGGCCCGGCCGCGTCTTCCACCACGGCCCCCGCACCGCGCTCCTCGAGGCCCACGGAGAAGGCGTTCACGGTGCCCATCACGGACGTGACGGAGAACGCCCTCAAGGACCTGGACGACGTGATGAAGACCACCAAGATTATCATCGGCTGCTTCGTGGCCATCACTTTCATGGCCGCGGTGATGCTCGTGGCCTTCTACAAGCTGCGCAAGCAGCACCAGATGCACAAGCATCACGGGCCCACGCGCACTGTGGAGATCATCAACGTGGAGGACGAGCTGCCCGCCGCCTCGGCCGTGTCCGTGGCTGCCGCCGCCGCCGTGGCCGGAGGCGCGGGCGTGGGCGGTGACAGCCACCTGGCGCTGCCCGCCTTGGAGCGCGACCACCTCAACCACCACCACTACGTGGCGGCCGCCTTCAAGGCGCACTACGGCGGCGCGGCGGGCGGCGGGGGCTGCGGGGGCAAAGGCCCGGGCGGCCTCAACTCCATCCACGAACCTCTGCTCTTCAAGAGCGGCTCCAAGGAGAACGTGCAAGAGACGCAGATCTGAGCCCGGCGGGTGCGCGCGGGGGCAGGGCGCGCGCAGGGGACCCGCGGGGACAGAACGGCCTCCCGGCGGCGGCGCCTCGGAGCTCCTGCCCACCCCCACGCGCGCCCAGGACCCGGGGGCACGCGGGACCCTGGAGCAGCAGCCGCGCCCCGCACCTCCCGTGCGCCGTCCCCTGGCACCGACCCCCCTGGCCGTTCGCTCGCCGCCTTCCAGGGAAAAGAGGAGCTTTTTTGAGGGGTGCCATTTCCCCTCACACCCGACAGCCCTCCTTTTACGGTTCATTTTTTGCAGTTTGACGCCTGTCCCTCCCTCCCAAGCCCTCCACCCTGGAAACCCAAGAGACACACGCGCGCGTCGTCGCCGGAGCCCCCTGACCCCGGCTGTCCCCAGCGCCGCGCGCGCCACTCCCGCCCTGACCTGCGGCTGGGGTGCCGGCGACCCCCGCGCTGGGCTCCCCTTCCCCACAGACTCTTTTGATACTGAAGGGAGGTTTGCGTCAACGACTACCTGCTCTGTAATTACTTTAAAAAAAAAAAAACACGAAAAAGTAAAAAAATATATATATATATTTTGGGGGGCGGTCATGAGACAGAAAAGAAAGTGGAGGCGGGTGGGGAGAGAATGAGAGGGTGGAAGCTGCCCTGTGGCGCCACCTCCTGGGCTTACGCCCCGCCTCCCTCACCCCGGCTCAGCCTTCACCCCAGGGGGTCTGGGCAGCCCAATGCACTCTTCGCTCCTGGCCATGTCTGATGTCTAAGGTGGCCCTTTGGAGGTCTGTCCTGGAGATCTTCCCTCCCCCTTCTCTCCCTATGTCTCTGTCAGTGTCTCCCTGTCTCTCTGTCTCTGCCTCTCTGTCTCTGTCTCTGCCTCTGTCTCTCTCTGTCTCTCCTTATTTCTCACTCTGTCAGTGTCTCCCTGTCTCTGTCTCTGCCTCTCTCTGTCTCTGTCTCTCTGTCTCTCTCACTCTGTCAGTGTCTCTCTGTCTCTGTGTCTCACACACACATACACACCATCCTGCACGTCACAGCAGACAACCCAGAAGGGCCTCAAGAGCTACAATTAATCAGGGTGGCTTAGAATGACAGAAATGTACTGGCACCATTCTGGACACGGCAAGTCCACAACTAAGGCAACACAAGGCTGTGCTCCCTCTGAAGTCTTCATGGCAAGGATTCTCCCTCAGGACAGCATCCCTCGTGAGCATGTGTCCAGCTCCCTCCCCACACGGCTCCCATCATGGTGGACTAGGAGCTTCTGCCCCTCCAGGGTAGCCTCCAGTGGCCCTGAGCTACCTGGGGACACCAGTGGCCACTGCAGGCCACATGTGGGCACAGAGGCAAGGGCTTCCAGATGCTCTTTCCAGGTGACACCATCCAGCCATGGTGCGACCCAACCACCACCCCTGTCCCACTGCAGGTGCACTGCAGGCTTATCTGGGACCAAGTGAGGACAGAGGGGAAGGGAGAGGGTGGGGCAGAGCCCTGGGGAGCCACCAGGGGGAACAAGCCCAGGGACACTGGGGCTCCAAGTCTTCAGGATTCAGCCTCAGGGGGTGACCCTCCACCCCTGTCACTGGAAGCGGAGCAGATATAACAACCCCGCCCTGGGCACTGCGGGATACACCCAGGGTACCAGCAGAGGCCACTGTCTTGCCGTAGGTGCTCCCTGAGTGCCGTAACCCTGCCTACTTTCCTGTCTGTCTCTTGGCCCCAGGGCCTTATCTGTCCCACACTGACTGCCAGAATTCTTTCCTTATCTGTGCTCAGCACAGCACCACCCCTGTGACAACCCTGGGTCCTGGGCCCAATCTGCTAGTCTGTCCCCGCTCTGCCTGCCTGTCAACAAGGGACTTGCATCCCTGCCTGCCCCATCGTTCTTGGCCCAGGCAGCTCGATCCTGGTTGCCATGACAACACTGCAGCGGTACCAGGTGGCGGCGGGGGCAGGGAACCGGGCACCGCAGCTCCACCATCTCTGTGCCAGGCCCGCCAGTGCGGCGGCTAGGCTCCTCCTAGGAGCACGCAGGGACTCCCCGGGGCTGCACTGCACCTCACTGGAGCTGCGATATGGAGGGCAGGATAGGAGAGCTGAGGTGCCGGGCAGGGGCGCCAGCCTCTGCGGAGTCGCAGGCGAAGCGTGAGCCAAGGTGAACTGAAGGGCGATCACACCCAAGGAAGGGGGTGCTACCTGAGGCTGTGAGGTGCAAAGAGCGCCCCACAACGGGCGCTGGGGTCTTGTACCAAGAGTGGGCATGGCTGCCTTGGGAAGATGGCAGAACCAGGACCAGGCCAAGATCTCCTCCCAGGGCTGCCTAAAGAAAAGGGGAGCGAAGGCGCTGGGGACCTGGCGACAAGGAGACAGGCTGAGGGCCCGGAGTTACTGTCACCGGCTCCTCGCCTCACACCAAGCAAGATACAGTTTCCATGGCAACCTGGCCGGCCAGAAAAGGGGGCGGGGGACTGCAGAGGGAATTTTCCACATCAGCAGGAAGGAGTGGAGCGGTGTGGGCTGCAGAGGAAGGAACGGCAGGGCAGGCAGGGGCCACACAGGGCTGGCCGAGCCCCAAGTCGCCATGGCCCTGCCCAAGGGTGCCCTGGGGCCGCATTCTGCAAAACCACTGCCCATCTCTGGCAGCTGTGGACAAGGGGGAGGTCCAGGCAGGGCCAAAGGTCCAACGTCCAAAGATCAGCGGCTCCCCAGCCTGCACAGCGGGCAGTGAGCTACCAGGGACGCTGGCTGCTGACCATCAGACCCGAGGGCATGGCCCCCAACAGGGTCCCCTGGAAGGTGGGGGTGGTGGGCTATGGCCGCCTCGGTGAGTCCCCTGCCATCCTGGGCCCCTGCACCAAGCCCCAGCAGCTCTGCTCCACGCAGAACCTTTCATCTGTCTATATCGCCTACCCAGACGTCAGTACCGGCTGTACCACCTTGCCCCCTCCCCCAGGTTCCATTCGACCTCTCTGGCCCTTTGTCTCTGTCCCTCAATTTCTGGATGTCTTGCTGTCTTGGATCCTGGTCTCCCCTCTGGGTTTCTGTCCCCCTCCTCTCGGCGCCAGCCCGCCCCATCCCACCACTTCTCCGCTCTGTCCCCCCTCCCCCGGGGCCTCAGCCCCTCTCTGTAGGTCTCCATCTCTGGATCTGTGCCCCTCCCCAGTCCCTGCCTGCCTCCCTCTCAAGCCTCTAACTGCCTCTGCCTCTCGAGCCCTGGTTCTTCCCTCACCCTAGGACAGTCCCTGGTCTCCCACCTTCTGGCTCAGGGACCTGAACTGGGCCTGGAGCTGGTTTTTGTCTGGAACCGGGACCCGGCCCGCATGGCAGGGGGGGTGCCCTCACCCCTGCAGCTCTGTGACCTCGATGCCCTTGGGGAAAGGTCAGTGGCCCGCCATGAGGGGGGCTTCCTCTCCCAGCTTCCCCAAGCTGCCGTGCCTTGTTTTACCCAGAAGTGAAATGGGAAGGGCCGCACACCCCTCCCTGTCCCAGGCCGGTGTGAAGATGACGGGGCTGCTGTACTGTGGGGCAGCCTAAGGGAGGCAGGCGAATCCAGCTCCCAGGCCCACTCCCATCTCCTCTCTCCCAGGCACCCTGATCTTGTGGTAGAAGTGGCCCATCCCCAAATAATCCACAAATCTGGGGCCCACATCCTGCGCCACGCCAACCTGCTGGTGAGCCCCCCTTAACCCACAACCCAGACCTCAACCACCTCATCTTGGCTCTGCTTCGCCCGAAGCAGCTGTGTGGCCCCAACCTTGCCCCTTCACGCACCCAGGTAGGCTCCCCATCAGCCCTGGCGGACCAGAGCACAGAGCAGCAGCTTCTGGACGCCTCCCGCCGCTGGGGCCACGCCGTATTTGTGGCCCGGGGAGCCCTGTGGGGCACTGAGGACATTTCCAGATTGGATGCAGCTGGGGGCCTCCAGGTGCGGTCCCACTGAGCTCCCCCAAATAAGATGGGAGCCTGAGAAGCGGCCCAGCCGCCTTGACCAGCTCTTGCTTGCAGAGCCTACGAGTCACCATGGCCACACATCCCGATGGCTTTCGGCTGGAGGGACCCCTAGCGGCAGCCCACAGCACTGGGCCGCGCACTGTGCTCTACGAAGGTCCCGTCCGCGGGCTCTGCCCCTTTGCTCCTCGCAACTCCAACGCCATGGCAGCAGCTGCCCTGGCTGCACCCAGCCTGGGCTTTGACAAAGTGGTGGGGGTGCTTGTGGCGGATCTCAGGTGAGCAGAGTGGGGCTGGGTAGCGCTAGGTCAGGCCGGCGCCTCACCCCTGCTTTCCTCAGCCTAGCGGACCTGCACGTGGTGGACGTGGAGCTGAGAGGACCTCCTGGGCCCACAGGCCGGAACTTCGCGGTGCACACCCACCGGGAGAACCCCGCGGAGCCTGGCGCTGTCACTGGCTCTGCCACAGTTGCTGCTTTCTGGCGCAGCCTCCTGGGTGAGGCCGTCCATCCGGGGCCGAGGCCCCTCTCCTGGACACTGGGCTACTGTGCTCTGGGGGGCTGGGGTCTCAATCTCGATTCCTCTTCGTGCTCCACCAACTTTCTGTGTGTCTCTGTCCACATCCTTTTCTCTGGGTCCCGTCCACTCCACCCTCGCTGATCTGCCCCTTCCTCCCATCACTCTCAAGTTGTTTTTGTTTGTTTGTTTGTTTGTTTGGTTTTTTTTAAGCTTTATTTAGCTTATATTATGGCCAGCTCAGCCTGCCCTGGGGGCGGGGCTGGCGCAGCATGTGGTGCTGGGGATCGAACTGCAGTCTGTGAGGTTACCTAAGTAGTTGCTTTAGACCGCTGAGCTATCTCGTCAGTCCCACTCCCATCACTCTCTGTCCTCCCTCTCGTCTTTCATTCCTTTCTTTCCCTCGCAGGCTGCTGCGAGCTAGCCTCCAGGCCAGGGATCCACCTCTGCTGAGACAGCCTCCACCCTGGAAGACATGCCACTGCTGGCCACTCCTGCCCTGGCCTGCCTTTCTCAGTAAAACGCACAAGCTCTACCCCCAGACCATGTAGCCCCGCGTGGTTCCTTATTTCTCTCTGTGACGTCACCCAGCGTCTTGCACCGCGCATGACGTCATCATGGTGGGCGGGCAAACACGGCTCCCGGAAGCTGTCTCCAGTTTACTGACTACACTTCCCAGAACCCTCTGAACTTCAGTGGGCGTGACTGCCCGTGGGGCTGGATGTCCGAGACTCATTTCCGGAGTTTGAAAGACGGACTGGAGGAAATTGTAGTTCTGCGGTTTTTAGTGGCAATAACGCATTTCCGGGCCAGGCGGTGTAGAATGATCAGGGAGCCCGAGCGTCTTGTGGCAGCCGTCGGGAGTCGTAGTCCGGCGTGCGGGGGTCGCTGGGACCTGTAGTCCATCCTGCCAGCCCAGTCAGCGCGGTGTTGCCCGCCCCGCGCTCGGAGACAGGAGCCGTCGCCCAGGGGGATGCGGAAGTCCCCGGTTCGGGGAAGCGGAGAGGCAGGCGGGGTGCGGGGAGTTGCCATGCAAAAGCCGAGGGCCGCGGTTGGGGTTGTGGTTGGGGAAAGGGCTCTAGAACCTGGTGACCGGGGAAGAGGCCTGGTTGCCAGGTGATAGGTAAAGGAGATTCTATTTTTTTTTTTTTTTTTTTTTTTTTTTTTTTTTTTTTT
>PVJA010028225.1:0-27812 GCA_004027025.1 Myocastor coypus | reverse complement strand
AAGAAGAAGCTTGGGTTAACCCAGTAGATCAAAGCAACTGTGGACTGAATCTGCTCGTTGATCAGTGTTGAACAAAAATACAAAAGGAACTTTTATATCTATGACAGTGTAGGAAATTGTCTATTCCTGATAAAATTATTGTAGTATCCTTGCTTAAGGCAAGAGTTCAAACTGCGGAAATAAACCCTTTGGTTCATGAAAATAAAATAAAATAAAATAATAAAATAAAATAGCCGGGCATGGTGGCGCACGCCTGTAATCCCAGCACTCGGGAGGCTGAGGCAGGAGGATTGGTGCAAGTTCGAGACCAGCCTGGGGTACAAAAGTGAGCTCAAGGCCAGCCTGAACTGCATAGCAAGACCCTGTCTCAAAAAGACAAAAAATAAATAAATAAATAAAATAAAATAAAATAAAATCTGTTTTTGGATGTATTTATAAACTAAAGTTGTCTTTAATCTTAGTATAACAAGAATGTATATGATGATCACTGTTAAATAATTTTTTGGTGTGACAGATCTCAAAGCATGAAACAATACGTTGTAAAACTACATTTCTCACAAAAATACAATGTTTCTCTCTGGATCTTCTTGTTGTCATTGTTGTGTGAGGGACAAACTTTGTAGTAACCAGTATTTCCCTGATGTTGGTGATATAATTTTAAGGAAATGTCTTCCAAACAGGCCAAGAAGTATAACAGCATCAGGGCACAGGTGATCTTGAGGCTTTTGCTGCCTGGTTTGTGTTATCTTTCCAGCATTCTTTCATTTAAGATTATTCTGAAGTTTCCACCATTTTATTCTCAAGACTATCCCTCCTGAACATGGAGTTTACAGCTGTGTTGTCCAGTACTGTAATGTTTAGAAATTGCCAAAAGAATTTTGTATAGCAAGCTTATCCCTTTTGTACTTGTTTGGGTAAGAAGCGATCATCCAGGCAGCCAAATCCACTGCTTGCACAGTTTTGTTATAATCTACAATAATATAGAGCTTCTTAGTTTTCTTTAAATTTCTGCTGTCTACTTCAATCTCAATATCATTGTAGAGTGTTGACAACATTATCACCACCTTCTTGTCATTCCATTTCAGTGTCATAAGTTTACTACAGAATCTGGCTACACACCTTTTTTATTCATTTGAGATTATTTAGCATCTGTTTTTTGTTCAATTGAGTTGTCCCAACTGCAACAGGTCTCTCAATGTAATTCTCTGAAAAGCCTAGGGAATAAGTAAAACTTAGCAAGCAAGACCCAATATTCTTCCTTAAGAAGATGATTGACCAAAGTAAGAACAACGTGGAAAGATTTCAGACTGTCAGCTAAATCTCCTAATTTATGCTCCTCTTACACAAAACAAGATTAACTTTCACAAAGTTCATATAGCTTGAAATCAAACCATGCTTGTTTTGTCAGATTCTACTGCTACATAGACATAGCAAAATATCCCTTAAATAGCACGAGTGAGAGCATTGTTTCTTTTTGGAATTTATACTCTTGAAAATTCATTTATGGGAAAATCTAGCACAGGATTGTTCATCTGCAATAAATTTTGGGCCTTTGGTGGGCCAGCAGATATAGAAGAATTGTTGACAAAATGTAGACATGGAAACGAATGTAAAAATATTTCACCAGTCATAATTCGCCTGAGATAAGATGTATCCAGAAGAGGGCTTGTTCACCAAAACATCTCCAGATCAAGTTTCTGCACAGTACCTTGCAGTAACATTATTGCAAAAAGACTGTTAGCTCAGGATTGCAAGTTTCATTTTTTTATCTATTTATGAAAATTCTTTCTAAGAAGCCTTTGAAGCGACAAGAAGTTTATACCTTTGTATTGCTGGTAATTTTTTATATCAATTCCTCAGCAAGAACAATTCAATAAACTGCAGTGATTGCACTGACATCAACTTTTTTTTTTTTTTTTTTTTTTGTCTTTTTGAGACAGGGTCTCACTATGCAGTTGAGGCTGGTCCTGAGCTCACTTTTGTAGCTCAGGCTGGTCTCGAACTCACATCAATCTTCCTGCCTCAGCCTCCCGAGTGCTGGGATTACAGTCGTGAGCCACCACGCCCGGCTCAACTTTTCCAACCAATGTGCCAGTAAAGCCACTCTACCAATGTGGAATAATAACATGGGTTGACCATTTCAGAGTGTAGCTCAACTCAGATGATATAGAACTGCTTCCCTCAGATTCTAGATCTCACAGAGACCTAGCCATTTAGTCTTCCAAAGCACTATCTGAAAAATCATCAGAACATACAGTTTCAGAAGTCAGAGGAATAAAATGAACCTATAGCTAACAATTGTTTCAGAACAATGTTAAATCATGCAAGGAATGCTATATTTTCTCAGATTTGACATTTTCACTGATTATTATGCCTTGTATCTAGATGTTCCTGTGAATCCTCATGTGGTTATAAGTTGGACTTTTCCAAGGAGGTTGGATAAAAGGTGTAATGCTGGGATAGAATCATGGTGAGACAACAGAATTAAGGCAGCATGACACTAGTTGTGAGTGCTACCCACTCTAAGGTAGTCTGGATATGATACTAAAGACAGAAAGAGGGTCACTGCTTGGTGCTTGATGTCTGTTGGTTGTTGCTTCTCCACTGCTTTCATGCTTTCTGCCAGCCAAGGACTCCTCTGTGATGCCCTCTGCCATGCCACCCTGCTTTGGAACCAGAAAACTATAGACTAAAACTTCTGGAAACTGTGAGCCACAACAGCCTTTCATCCTTTAACTCAGTGTTGGGCATTTCATTTCAGCTATGAAAAAAGTAACAAAGATAGAGAATTATTATATTTGGTAAATGGAAATACCAGTACTAAACCCTGAATGATATAAATAGAATGATGAATTTGCTTCCAAAGATTAGTGATATACTCAAGTAATGCAAAAGTATAATAAAAGTGAGATATTTGCTGCCAAACTTTGGGGCTAAAGGTAAGCCTGTAAGCCACATATTATAGGATAAACATGGCAGCCATAATGCTACGGTAAATATTCTTGAGGCAAACAGGAAATGAGTTAAAGGAGCTGGCATAAGAGGTATGATAAACTTCCTTCATAGTAAGGAATATTTCAAGAAGGGACAGGAATATTAGGAGATTGTCAGTATATCCTTTTGCATTATTATTTTAGTTGTTGAGAGAGACAAAGTAAGGATGAGAGCATCAGAAAACAGGTTTCACTGGGTGTTAGTTCTGTCCTTGGTAATCCTCTGGATCAGCTGTTTGCCTTCACCTCACAATAGTCAGAGTTGTTTCAGTGTAATCAGGATAGAAGGTGCTTGCACTGCTATTAAAGTACTGCTGCTCTTGTGACTCAGTGCAACTGTATAAATGAACTCACACAGGAGGTTTTCCATCTTATAAGAGCATTTTTAAAGGACAGAATTATGTCTCGATGCAATATAATTAACTATAAGTATGTCAACTAATGGGTATGGGAAACATTTCAGAATTTATTTCATGCTAAAAATTTATGGTTTTATTCTTATGTGTCTACATACTGAAGATATCTTACATAAAAGTAGTTTTATACCTCCTGTTGCCTTTATCGGTGCACCTTTAAAAATATTTCACTTTCATTTATTTCATTGCACAATGACTGAAGAAAATGATAACATGTGACACTGCAAGTTCGTCATTTTTCATGAGCTTTATGCACTCATAAATCACTAAGTGTCTCTATCACCGACTCCTTTGTACCCATGCCATTGTATAATATTGATCCACAATAACTTTGTGATAAAAAATCAGTTTTTTTTTCAAATTTTTCTATCAATACTATATCCACCATAATTTTACTCTGTGTAACTAAATTACATTCTGTTTGCTTTACAAAGAAAAGCTTTACTGAGTTTATATAGTGGGTCAGACACCAGGCTAATCATAGATAATGAATGTCTCATTTCTGGGACTCCATACTACCAAATATCTTTTAACATTGCTGGTTGATTTACTATCTGCTTCATTTTACCTCTCACCACTAATACACTTCAATTAAATGGAAATGCAATAAAATGTTCTTTCTGGGCCGTGGTGGTGCCCGGTTGTAATCTTAGCACTTGGGAGGCTATGGCAGGAGGATGCATGCAAGTTTGAGACCAGCCTGGGCTACAAGAGCAAGCTCAAGGCCAGCCTGAACTGCATAGCGAGACCCTGTCTCAAAAAGACCAAAATAAATAAATAAAATAAAATAAAAAATAAAAGAAATAAAATGGTCTTTAACAAAAGATACGAGGCCAGGGAGATAGCTCAGTAGAATAAGTGCTTGTCTAGCAAGTGCAGAGTTCTGAGTCCAGTCTCTGGTACCACACCAAAAACAAAAAACAAAAAAGTAAAGATACTTATTTAACCATATTTTTAATACATAATCAGCATCAAATATCCATTCTTACTTGTTTCTCTTGGACGTATTGTAAAATATGACAGACATGAAACTTTATAGACTGTGATCTCTTTCTGTTAGGGTAGAATTAATTTATCTAATTTTATAATATTTTATTAGTATATGTGTGCACGTACATGATGATTACATCCAATGTGGGGAGTTGGTACATATCTGTATCTGTATCTGTATCTCTATCTCTATCCATATCTATATATCTCACATCTCAATTTATTTAATTCCCTTCTCCCTTCCTGTTCCTCCATCTTTTGGTCTTATTCCCTTTTTTAGAAATAATTTAAATTAAAGCAGATATTGAAAAATTTTTTTCCAAATAAAATTTGGCTGTGCTGGGCCTGCACAGAGAACAGTCAGGGGCTCAAATTTATAATCCTTAAACAGAAGTGTGGCATCCCAGCTAATTCTTAAATATCACTAGTGGAAAGGCATTAATCTGCATCTGAGTAACAGAGAACACTGGTGAGATTCACCACTAATCTACTCTTCTCCACCTAAAATGCCAGATCTTTCTTCTTTTCTTTCTCATTGCTAGTGGTCTAGAAGTACAGATCTGCTTTATTTTTCTTAAAGAAATAGAATTTAGTAGTAGAAACAATAAAAGTAATTTGGACCAGCAAGATAACTCAGTGGAATGAGCTCCTGCTTAGGAAAGCACAGGGACTGGGATTCAGTCCACAGTACTACATGCCATGCAGGCCCTGTCACTGGGCACACTGAGGTGGTGACCAAGTCCAGTTGTGGTGGCACCTGCCTGTAGTTCCAGTGCTAAAGAAGCTAAAAATAGGTGTTTCACTACATGTCTGAGCTGCATAGTGAGACCCTGTACCAAATACATTTAAAAAATTACTTGGAATTGCCATGATGACTGGTACAAAGTTACTGTTATATTCCTGATTCTGTAGTGTATAGTAAGTGAAAATATATTCATTTTCTGAGGCACAAACATGGCTAAAATGACTTTTTCTTGCTTTTGCTTCAAGGACAGAAAATTATAACATCTTACAAGGAAATATCTAAAACGTTTCTGAAATTTTATTTCTTTTTCTTAGTCTCCATGATTGGATAATACTGGCAGACATTTTTGTCTTTGAATTGAAGTCATACTGAAATGTGTATTATGAAGTGTGAAAAATATATATAAGAAAGAAAACTGGATGATATTTGAGGTGAGAGAGTTGTGACCAAGAATATTTTGGAGAAGATTGTTCAATATAATTGATTCATAAATGGTCCAAAATATTTGCACAAAGAGAAGAGGGGCTGATTATAAGTATCAAGTGAGAACGTGCTGGTGTTACAATGTTAGAGTATTTGGGAAAGAAAGAGTGGCTTAATGTCATCGTGATATATCACAGATAGTGATTAGATATCAGACAAATTATTTTTAAAATAATTCTTAATTATCACTAGTGGAAATCAAAAAAGAATGTAAGAACGTAAATCATTAGTCTATGTAAATACAGTCAGGTCATTTCATTAACCCACATCTCCAAGACTGTCAAGTTAGAGTTACAGATTTTCTTTGTAATTTCAGTCAGAGGACTAGAGAATTGCACATAATCACTATTGGCTGAATCCCTTAACTGCTAAATTATCAATTATCTGTTTGATTAAATAATGCTATGCAATAACCTTGCCATCCCTCTCTCCCAAAAATAAATCCATAGTTCACATATCTGTGAACGTACTAGATGGTCCTTCTTTCTGAGTTAAGAAGTGATCTCATCTCATTCATGTCAGAAATTAGCTGGCTGTCATCCAGGAAGTGGCAGATCTAAGATGACATTGGTTGAAATGTCTGGCCTCCTTGTGGTCTCTCTTCCTCTATCAAGTGGGTCCCTTTGATTATAAGAGTCTCTGTGGTCCAAAAGACCCCAAGCAGAAATATGCAAAGCCTTCCAAGGCCTAGACTTCAAACTACAACATTATCACTTCCATTGCATTCAGCTGGGGTGAAATTAAATCACAAGGCCAGACCAGTTTCAACTAATGGTATTATAAATGCCATCTCTTGATGGGAGGTGTTTCGAAGTCACATGGCAAAGGGCATGAATCCATAGAAACACTCAGAATTGAAGCACTTATTTTCACAACCTATCCACCTTAGAATAGAATGCTTCAAACTCAAAATACAAGGTATCAGGTTAAGGAAATTCCTTGTAGGTTGGAAACAATGAAGTTATTCTTAGCAAGGAATTGCCTGTATTTTCTACAGTGGTACTCTGGAAAGTTATTATTTTTTATTTTTATTATTTATTTATTTTTATCTTATTTATTTATTTGTTTATTTGTTTATTTATTTGTTTATTCAGGACCTTGCACTTGCCAGGCAGATACTTGCGTCCCTGAGCTATCTCCCTGGCCCAACTCTGGAAAATCAAAGATCATAAAACAAAGGACACCAAGAACAGTAAATTATATTTAAGATATTCTCCTGTTAGGAGCTCCTCATTAGTGAACAAAAAGTTGGTCGCACCTCTTATTCATCAACAGGACACTCAATAATTTTTAAACTGTTTTTTCTCAACAAAAGCTCAGTTAATTTAAACCTTTTGATAAACTGTGTATAAACCAATTTTGATATGATGTAGACCAGCTGGTAACTTTAAAAAGAGCATGCTTTTAATCCTGTATATACTATGTTGTACTGACCAAAAAGAAAAAAAAGGTAAAACAACAACAAATAGGGGAATAGCTGTTCACAGAATGACACACACAGACAACAACATAGTGACATGAATGGCCATCTTTACAAAATTATGAGTGCACTCCACTACATATATATATATATATATATATATATATATATATATATATATATGTATACACACATATATTTCTGGCCCAATTGACATATAATAACTCAATTGCATTTTTTATAATGGTAACTAGACTAGTCAGCTTTTGTTATCAATAAACAGAGATCTCTTATCAGAAAATTTTTGGAAAAGCAAAATCTCTCCTCTCTAAATAATATCTATGCCATATATTTAGTAAAATTTAGTTATATTTGTGTATTTTACCATCTATTTAGACCTTATATCTCTATTTTGTCTGTTCCTTCGATAGGACCCAGGTTGGATCTGGCCTTCTCGTTGTTTACTTCTTTTCCAGATCTGGCTTCATGATATAGCCTGTGAGCACATTCTTGTACCCAAATAGGTGATTCAGCATTCTCTGGAAAAGCACAAGCATACCCTCTTCCTCAGGTTAGCAGTGGACTGGGTTCCTTCCACTGATGGAATTCCTTTTTTGTTGCTGTATGTCCATCTTTTTAGAACTTAACATAGTGTCTTATACTTGAAGGACACTGTTTAATTTATTTTTGAAGGCCAACTATTGAAATCTTATTTTGTTAGCTTGCCTGTCACTGATAATCTTCTTAGTAGCTTGCAACAAACCTGCTGTATAATATTGGAAAGGTTCATTAGGGAGTTTTCTCCAGACTCCAAATGGGTGAGCTCTTATTTTGCTACATAGTTGCAATGCAAGGGTCAGTTGATTGTGCTAGCAAAGGTATCCTTTCTAATTAGCAAATCCTTTGCTAATTGTTAAATTGTAAAACGCACTTCCTGTCTATTTCCTGCTACCTGTATGTTTTTTCCACAATAGTCTCCTGGATATAAACCTGTTTTAGCTATTTCTTTTAACTCATTTAGGACCATAGTCTGTTGTCCTAGTATTTTTATTAAACTCAAAATGAAGGGAGCAGTAGGGCCATAAGTAGCGACAGCTTGTGTTAATTATCTTAAGGTTTTAAAAGATACAGATTGATGAAGACCTATAACTTAACTCATTAAAAGTTCAGAGCTGTCTTGGTCAGGATTGCAACTTGTGGCTCTGTAAAACCCATTGAGTATTTGTTTTCTCCGGATATTAACCATAGACACTATCTTGAGCCTAACAAATTTGCGATGCCAGCAATGCGAATAGCCAACGCCAAGGCCACAGGCTACCATATTCATTAGCCCCCTTCATAGCACAAGGCACACAGGATTGTAGTTGGTGATACACATCAACCTCTGTGGCTGGATGAGGCAAACAGATCAGCAGGTGGCAGGTGAATCCCAGCTGGGTTTGCCAATGATTAGAGCATAGAAGCCTCTGGAAGCCCAGTTTGTGCTCCTAGCCCTGGCAACACTGTGCAGCTTGGAATCAATGGCTCGAGATTTAAAATAATGTTTTCTTTTGTCCTCTAATTGAGCAAAGCTAGAGGGCTTAAGCTCTCTACCTGCTGTACATTTACTCTACCCACGTTGTCCAATTTGGGACTTGATTTTAAAACAGTTCTCTACACTAAATCCTTTATGGTAGCCTTTGAAAGTAGCACAAATATAAAAACCAAAAGAACAACAAACATTTCAATGTACATCTATATACACCTATCAATATCTACAGCTCTTGAAACTGTTTGCCTCATCATTAATGTAATCCAATCTGTTACACTTTTCTAAATCCTCTTTTCCCTCTTCATGCTTCATTACCTCTCTGGCCCTAGTAAGCCCCTCCTGTCCCTAGTGATCCCTTCCTGCCCCTAGTGAGCCCCTCCTGGCCCTTGAGAGGCCCTCCTGGCCCTAGGGAGCCCCTTGCCCAAGTTTTACACCTAGTAGGCCAGCGCCAATGCACACCAGTGCAGACTACTGCTGGCTTTAACCACTCCACTTCCTTGTTTGCGCTTCTTGGAAGCGGTTCCTCAGTCCACACTTACCTCATACCAAGGTCCCTGTTCGGGCACCAAATGTAAGGATCTGTAAATGTAGGCATTCGTTGATCTTACTGTGAATGGTTCAACCCTGGGGAGACATGGCTGTAGGAATGAGAAAGATAGACAAGATGCAAAGTTGGGCTGGGTGTTCCTCAGTCTGCCTGATGGGCAAGACTAACTTAACGCACACAGGAACGATTCTTTATTTATACTTCTACAAAGTTTGCCTCCCATGACACAACACTACCCAGCAACCAATACCTGGCCTGAACCACACAGGATGTTTTTCTCAAGAGGATGTTTTTCTCAGCACTGGGGTAGCTTTCTGCTCCTGGCAGGGAGGGCCAGACTCACCCACACACGCTGGATCAAAGTCCTGGCTTTCTGTGGCTCCCAACATGCTCCTGTTTTTAAATACAAATCACCTTTCCAAGTGTTGCTCAAAGCATGCAATGTTTTTATTATTATGGTCAGTTCAGCCTGGTCTGGGAGTGGGGAAGGTGCAACATGTGGTGCTGGACATTAAATCATGGTCTCTGCTGTTGCCTAAGCTTTCCTAAGCAGGCAATTTTGACCACTGAACCATCTCACTGTCCCCAAAGCAGATAACTTATAATTTTAAAAATATAATTTATAAAGAGCAGATTTTAGGAAGAAATATTTAAAGCTTATTTGTAATCTATAGCTCAATGAGTCTGGAATCCTAATTTCATAAATGTCAGCCTGGTGCAGAGCAATAATATAATAATTTGTGATAATAACAGCAAATATTAAGGTAGAAAGGAGACCTTCTTAGGAAAATCACTTATAGTTGGAATGAGGACAAAAGTGATTTTATGCTGCCTCCTCATGGCAAAGAACTTGAATTGTAAGACATGAAACTAAAGCACAACCCATCTGATTAACTAGCATATTCTCCCTAGCCTGCTTCCTTTTGCTTTCAACAGGTGCTTGGCTAATAAATTATTGTTCTCTCAGAGAATCTCTCAGACTTTTCCTAAACACCATTTGGGTAGAAACAATAGACACTGCTTTAAAAGTACAACAAATGCAAGAAGTAGGGTTCTAATTTAGTATTAATGCTATCTACACTTGATTCATCTGCATCCTGATTTTCTCAACCATTTAATATGAGTGATTTCAACTTTTCTTATATAAAAGTTACAAGTACAAATAAAGGCACATTTTAATTATGTTTGGACATTAGGGGATGAAATTGGCACAATATAAATATTTATATAGGAGAGTTTTGGTGTCAACAGCCTTAGAATTTCACACTTCTTGACCAATCAATTATGCTTCTAGAGTTATATTAAAGCCATAAATAAGCTGGGTGTGGTGGCTCACGCCTGTAATCCCAGCACTTGAGAGGCTGAGACAGGAGGATCGGTGTGAGTTCGAGACCAGCCTAGGCTACAAAAGTGAGCTCAAGGCTAGCTTGAGCTGCATAGTGAGACTCTGTCTCAAAAAGACAAAAAAATAAAATAAAATAAAGCCGTAAAGAGATGCACAAATCCTTAGCTGAAAGACAAATATCTCTCTAATTTTGAGGCAGCAAGCATGCTGGAATCAACCAAAATGATCCAAATTAAGGATTTAGATAAGTAAATTACAGTAGGTCTATATACCAAAATGCTAAACATCAGTGAAAAATGATATTTCAAGCAATTTTTAAGAATATATGCTGAACAGTTTGCAGGTCAGTAAATGAAAAACTATATAGTCAAATGATGTTTAGCATAGTTAAATGTTTGAATTGTACATGTGTACAAAAAGTGCTAAAATATTATCAGTGGTATCTATATTAGAGATAAGGATGGATGATATTTTTCTGATTTTGCTCATCTCTATCTTCCTCTTGTTTTACTTTTATGCTACAGCTTTAACTTTTTATTATTACAAAAATTTATGGAATTAACTTCATAAACATAAAGCATTTTTAGGCTTACTTCTTGAATCAGGACACTATAATAATGAAAACTGAAATTCAAAACCTGTGTCTTGAAGTGTTTTGCTAACTGACATTTGTCCTTGTCACAGATAAAACATGTTTCTATTTATGTTTATAGCACTGTAAAACAAACAGCATTTTGTATCAGAAGGAGGGCAATTCATAATGAAGAACTTCAGGGCTGGCAAGATAGCTCAGTGGGCAAAAGTTTCTGCTTAGGCAAGCTTAAGCAGGAGCAGGGGACCACAGTTTAATCCGTGGCACCATGTACCACACCAGCCCCGTCCTCATGGTGGGCTGGGTTGGTTTAAAAAAAAAAAAAAGAACTTCATTTCTCTCTAAATGTACATCTGGGGGCCCGGCCAGGTGGCTCAGTGGTCTAAAGCGCCTGCTTGGGAAAGCTTGGGCGGCTTCAGGGACCACTGTTCCATTCGCAGCACCACATGCTGGGCCACCCCTGCCCTCGGGGTGGGCTGAGTTGGCCACACAAAGAAATAAATAAATGTACATCTGTAAGTCATTCAGCAGATTAATGATGTTTAGCATTTCGGTATATAGAACTCAAATCAGCAGATTATCAAACAAACAATAAAACGTGAACATGTCTGCACTACTAGCATCTTTGTTTCTCTGTGTAAGTATGAATGCTTTGCTAAACTCTCATTGCAGAGCCATGTAATGGTTTACTCAATGTACACAAATTTAAGGACTGTTAAACCTAAGCCCAGTACCATGGTTCTAGAGTCCTCACAGAGAGTCAATGATACCTTGAAGTTAATATAGACTCTGTATGCAATATCAATAAGCAAAAGATATTTCTCCTACTCCCCTAATAAACTTGTTTTCTGGCTCAAGGAAAAAAATATACATTCATTGAGTGACTGAGAAAAAATATTGGTCATTATTTCAATTAGATTTTAAACTTATTTATAAATGACAATTTATTAGAGTGCAAAGGGTATGTGTTGCCACTTTAGAAAACACCTAAGGATCAAATAATTTCAAATTATGTAACTTTTGAAAAGTAGAGAGTAATGTTAGCTTCAGAAAACTTGCCTTAGAGCTAGCTGGAAGGACATCTATGATGTCCACCCAAAGGTAGCATGATTCGATAGAGATAGAAACTAACTACGTTAGACCAGGTAAGCATCCCAGCAGTGATAGAATGAAATTGAAATGGTAGATTAAAATTGTAGAAAATAATGGCAGGTGAGAACTCTCCCAGAGCAAGCAACAAAGGATCCAAAATTTCAAAGGCATATTATCTGTAAACAAGGCTAAGATATGAAAGTAGAACCTTAGCACACACCAAAGTACAAACAAAGAACAACTCTCTGTTATTCATACTTATAAAGTATCAAGGATACAATTCCTTTTTTTTTTTTTTTTTTTTTTTTGTATTTTAGGGAAGTGTCTACAGAATGTTCAGGGTCTGATTTGCTAGATTGGACTCCTAGAGATCCGTCTGTTTACAGCCTCCCAAGAGCTGGGATTATAGGTGTGTGCCACCACACCTAGTTTCAACTGTGGTTTCAGGGAGCCCTGGGGGTGGGGCTGGCATGGCAGGCTTGGGGATTGCAAGGGTAGCATTCTTGAGGGCATTATTGGCCTTCCAAAGAGTGATAAAGAGTAGGAAAAGAGCCCTAAATAGTGAGCTACATTTATTCCTTATAATAATGAGGAGCATTAAAGATAAAATGGGTGTTATGGTTTCTGTATAGGTGTTCCCCCAAAGCCTCTTGCAGTCATGGGGCTGCTTCTGTAATTTATAATTGATTATTGATTATTGTGCAATGGGTGTTGCACCTCCCCTGGGGCAGGTGATTTGCATTTCAGTGTAAGGAAGAGAAGTTAGCTGCTAGAGTTGCTGCTGGCTCTCTCAGTGTACTTTTGCTCTCTGCCCACCACCATGGAAGGTTGCCCCTGTTATGTGCCACTCTGCGTTGGAGCCAGCTAAATATAGATCAAAATGTCCAATAACTGTGAGCTAAATAAACCTTTCCTTCCTTCATTTTGAGTGTTGGGTGTTTGTCCCAGCAATGAGGGAAGAATAACTAAAACAATGGGCAACTACAAAATACCATACAGCAACCAACAAGTCCTGCAGTGTTTTCTAATGTTGAAGTGATTTTAAGATCATATTACTGAAGCAAAAGTAAAGAAAAATTGAGGGTGATTTCTCATGTATGACTTAACATGTCCATGAATCTTCTTGGAGTTTCTAATCTTAAAATCACCTATCTTTAAGTAGAATAGTCATATTGCCACTACTGGATATTCTGAAGTGAGAAGGACCACATTTATAATCCTGCCTCAAACAAAGAAAAGATGCAAAATGTGTAAATTGATAGTGTTGAAGTTACTGGAAATCAGATAATGAAGAATGATAAGTCTTCAGAAATGGAAACAAATGAGCTAGAACCTATGTTAACACAATTTACAGTTTTGAGAGTTTCTAGGACATAATTGAGGTGACATAGGTAAAAGTCTCATCATGTGGAACCAAGGCAAGTGCAGACAAGTGTATAGAGCATTCAGAAGGATATAAGTTAAAACAACACTGAAATTCCATCTCACTCCAGAAAGAATGACTCTTACCAAGAAATCAACCAATAATGAATGCTAGTGGGGCTTCTGAGAAAAAGGGATCTTGCTCCACTGTTGGAAGGACTATAGAATGGTGCAGCCCTTGTGGAAGTCAGTGTGAAGATTCCTCAAAATAGCAGAATTAGCGGTACCATTTGACCGATCTCTTCCCCTTCTTTGTATCTTTCTAAAAGAATTAAAACCATCATACCCCACTGATGTATTTGTGCACCCATGTTTTTAGCAATAGATTTTGTAATAACTAACTCTTGAAGCTGCCCAAAAGTCCACCAACCAAAAAAAAAATGAATGGATAATAAATACATGGTTTTTTAATACAATAGCGTACTGCTCAGCCATAAGAAAGTGTAAACTGAGTCACTTATACCTACATGGATAGACCTTGTTAACATATTCTTAAGCGAAATAAATCTGACACACATGTGTAAATATTGCATTGTCCCCCTGGTGTGACAAACTGAAATTATAAAGACCAAATTATATAAAAGGTGTTGCATAATAGGAAGAAATTGCTAAAAAGGAAAGGAAAACTAGGATCGGAGAGGGGGAAAAGAAAAGAAAAATAAATGAGGGAAAAAGGTAAGGGCAACCAGAAAAAAAGAATTAAAATACATCATGTACAGGTACAAATTTCCTATGCTAAATGCGATCATTATGTATATCTAAACTGTGCCAATAAGAGGAAAGGGATGAATGAACTGCAGTGCGTCTAAGGAGAGTCACCCAGAGAAAAACATTCTCTCAGGCTTTCACAGAAAGCAAAATGGCCAAGCAATGGCCGTGACTCGTCCTGAAGGCTAACACTAACAACAGTTCTACAAAGTACTGTCTATGGTCTCAAATTTAATCCTGAGGGGATTTGACCCTGGAAGATACAAAAAAAAAATGAATGTTTAGTTATACAGGTCTTGCTTCGACTTGCCCTTGACCACCCAGCAAGAAAAAAAAAAATCCTTAATTACAATGCATGGAAAGCAGAGCTAGATTGGTGAGATGATCTTTAGGAGGCTTAGATTCAATAGCCTCCAACATCACAAGCTTCACTGGTGGCACACTGCAATTGCAAAACCTTTGACTGTGTATGTATCTGCTTCCTTTTAGTCCAAAGAGAAGTATATTCTTTCCTTTTTTTTTCTTTCTTTCTTTTTTCTATGCAACATCAATAGGGAGGTGGGTCATGCCCACACACTGCACTCTACAGAATGATTGTGAGGACAATATGCAATATGTCAACTTTCAAAGAAAAGAAGGGGGAAAAGAAAAAAAAGTAATGTGTATTTAGAAAGGTTAATGTTTAATTGTTTGATCAATCTTATATACCTATATGTATTAATCTAAACTGATCTGATAATGAAAATATGTAATATAACCATTGTTAAATTTAAACATTAAAAAAATTGAAAAAAATTTGATTTTTTAAAGATGACAGAGGTGCACATATATACAGACGCCTGTGATTTCAAATAAGTTCTGTTCAAATACTGAGTAGACTGTGGATTACAGTGTAGTGTGTGACGACCACGAGGGGCTTGGTAAAAATCCATCACAGAGAATTAGAGAGAGCAGTACCTGACACCTTAGGCCAAAGATAGCGTGCTACCACTGGCTGGGTGTGAAAAGTCATAATTCATGGAGAATTAACAGGAAACAATTAGATCTGGCTGAACAGTGTCTGATCTACCTAAGAAATCATGAAAGAACTACCTGAAAAGACAGAGATCTTTCCAAATTATACAACTACATGCTTGAACAAAGCTTTGTAGTGCTCATAGGAATATAAAAACCACTAGACTCCAACAAAGTTAAATTTACAATAGTTGGCATCAAATCAAATATTGCAAGATATGGAAATTAGCATAAAAGTAAGACTAATTATCCATTATAGGTATAATGATCCATAATCGAATCTGACTCAAAACTGACACAGGTGCTGGAATCAGCAGACAAGAGTTCAAGAGTTCAGAAAAAGTTATTAATGGTGTTGCAAAACATAAAGTGGAAATATGAAAGCAAAATAAATTGGTTTTCTATTTCTGAAAAATATGGAAATGTCTATAAAAATTATAATGTCTTAAACAAAAAGAAACACATCAGACGAAATTGTTGGGGGACAGAGGGAGCAGGAAAGGAAGAAGGAGTACAAGAGAGAGACAGGGAGAGGGGCACGAACAAGAACAGGGACAGGGATAGGGAAAGGATACAAAATTAAGCTGTAAGACAAATCTAAGAAGAAATAGCAGAAACAGAAAACGAAGAGGTTTTTATGTTTTCTTTTGTTTCATCTTCTTTTGTTTTTTGAATCATCGTCCCACTATGTAGTTTAGGTTGGCCTTCAATGCACTTTATATCCCAGGCTGGCCTGAAACTCACTGAAATCTTCCTGCCTCAGCTAGAACTGCAGGCATGCACCACTGCAGGTGTGCACTACAATGCCCAACAGAAAAAAAAGACAGCTTACAAAAGTGATAGGTATACGTTTCCCAAATTTTATGATGGCAATAAGCTAAGAGATCCAAGAAATTCAATGGCCTCCAAAAAAAGAAATATATAAAGTATATAAGAATACCATGTATTCCAAGATACATTGCAATAAAATTGATCAAAACTAATGATTAGCTAGAGACATCCTGCCAAGCACAAAGTCCTGAGTTTGATCCCTGGCACACACACAAAAAGCAACTAATGATTTGCAAAATCATCAGAAGCAACCAAAGAAAATAAGACATGTGCAATCCAAGGTCAAAGTCAATGAAAAATATCCATAAAATATTGGAAAAAACTGTCAAACTTTAATTCTATATTCAGTCAAAATTATCTTTCAAAAGAATTAAAATCATTCATCATCATCATCAGACCTACTTCACACAGAAGAAAATAAGGATTTATACAAAAGAATGCAGTACACTAAAAATGATATCTACTTGAATCAGTTTATAGGATCTTGTGACTTAGGTACATTGAAAATATAATTGACTACATAAACAAAAAACTAAAAAGTAAGCAAATCCAATATATTATGGAGGTTATAACATGTCCATAAATAAAATATATAGCAAGATTAATATGAGAAATAGAAAAAGAAATAGAGCCATAGTTTTGTAACATTCTATATATGAAGTGATATAGTACCACTAGAAATTAGACTATGACAAGCTATTACAAGCTTGTTCAAACTATGGGTCACAGATTGCTGTCTTCATTAATTTATGGATGGAACTTTTGTGTCCCAAGATGATTTCCCATCATTCAATGTGGCCCAGATCAACCAAAAGCTTGGACCCTCTCTTATCAACCTTAATGCAACCACCAAAATAGTAAAACAATGGTATCATTAATAAATGATCAAAGGTCCCTGGCATCACATGCCCTGCTGGCCTTGCTGCTGGCCCTGCAGAGCTGGCTACCAAGACAGGACATGGTGATGCATGTCTGTAATCCCAGTTCTGGGGAGACTGAAAACAGGAGGATCACTCTGAGTCTGAGCTGCACAGTGAGACCCTGTACCAACTGGATAAAAAAAATCATCAAATGATGCAAAATAAAATGTAAAAATAAAACAAAAAGGAAGAAAACTAGGAAGAGCAGAATGGACAAATAAATTAAAAGAAAAATAGCTAGGTTGTAGATGTAAAACAAAGACATGAAAATTACGTTAAGTTAAATAATCTAAGATTCAACCAAAACACAGATTAAAGATGAAAACATATCTACTTATATGTTGTCAACATGAAATACACTTTAAATTTTATGATACAAAAGTTAAAAAGATGAAGAGATAGTATTACAGTATCAGTGCTCAAAGGAAACTTCAGTGTCTATACTAGAAACAAAGTTGATTTTATACCAGGGAATGTTACCAGGTTTAAAGAAGACAATTTCATAATGGAAGTACATTTAACTTTTCAGGTGAACATATTGATATTAAAAATACCTGAAATACAACCTAAGAGCTATAGGGAAAAGCAGGCAGATTCACCATCATAGTTGAAAGCATTAACATTTCTCTTTCAGTACATGATAGAGTAAATAGTTAAAAAATCAATGTGAATATAGCAAGCTGAAACAATACTCTACCAAACAATATCTTTACCAAATCATTTAAATTTTTTTGAAGGAACATGTATCAAATGAAAATATATTCTTGGATACAACAAAAATATCATAAATTTAATGAATACAAGTCATATAAATAAGATTATCTAACCATACGGCTGGGGAGATAGCTTAGTAGAATAAGCACTGGCCTGGCAAGCATAAGGGCCTGAGTTCAAACTACGGTTGCACAAAAAAATAAAAGATTATGTAACCATTATGGAGCTAAATTTAAAATATTTAGCAAAACAATACTTTAAAAGTCCCAAAATAAGCCGGGCATGGTGGTGCACGCCTGTAATCCCACCACTCAGGAGGCTGAGGCAGGAGGATCGGTGCGAGTTCGAGACCAGCCTGGGCTACAAAAGTGAGCTCAAGGTCAACCTGAACTGCACAACAAGACACTGTCTCAAAAAGACAAAAAAAAAATCCCAAAATATTTGGAAATTAAATAACATAACAAATTTTAATTATCCATGGGTGAAAACTAATACAAAAGAGAAATCATGAAATATTTTTGTACTCAAAGAAACTGAAAACACATATATCAGAATTTGTGAGCTGCTACCAATGATACACTTGGGAAAAATTTACTGAGCTAACTGCCATATTGTAAAAGAAGATTTCAAATCAATGACCTCAGTTCTACTTTAATAAAAAAGAAAACAGTGAAAGGAGTACAATGTAGGTAATGAGCCTCAAAGGTAAAACTAATGAAAGCAAAAGTAGAGAAGAAAACGCAATGTAGCCAAGACTTCTTTCCTTGGTGGAAAGAATAATAAAGTTGAATAACTTCTATGTAGACCACCAGATATAAATATAATGTACAAAAATGACCAACCATATAGATAAAGAATGATATAGTGAGATAAAGTGACATTTATTTTCAAGAACTGAGCTTTGGTTTATTATTTTTTAAATGTTTAAGAAAAACAAATGAAAAATGTTTGCTATAAGTAAGCAATATAGGGGCTGGGGAGATAGCTCCGAGGCACTACTGCCTGCCTGGCAAGTGCAAGTTCGTGAATTTGAACCCCCATCCAGCAAAAGAAAAAAAAAGAAGAACTATAATGTGAAAACACTATAACTGTGGTAGAAATCAAATTCACTTTATAGAACTCAATGCACGTTTTTGATAGGAACTGTCAGAAATCTAGGAATAAAAAAGGATACGTGTGTTGAGGTGGGGAGACTGAAATGACTTCCTGACATTACTGCTTCTTCTGTCATTCCTTGACCTGAGTGTGGGCCAGACTTACTCAGGAGTCACTCTTCATGAATAGAATTCTGTGGACTGTCACTTCTGAGATTAGGTCCGAAATCAATGTGAATTCCATCTTGCTTTCCATGTCTTGATCTCTTACTTGGCTTTCTCTGAGGGATTGCAGCTGTCAAGTTGTGAGCTGAATTGTGGAGAGTTCTATGTGATAAAGAAATTGTGGCATCTTTGGCCCATGGCCAGTGAGGAAATGAAATGACATGTGCTAACAAAAAACCTGTGAGAAAATGAATCCTCTTAGTAGCAACATGAGTGAGTTTGGAAGAAAATCTTCTCAGAATTCAGAATTCTGATAGAACCCAGAACTCTAATATTGTGTTATGGTCTTTAGACAGACCTTGAAGCCAATCCATGTCTGGATTCGTCAGACCTAAAAATTGTTCATAGTTTTACTTGCTAACTTATGATGTAACTTGTTATGTAGCAAAAGAAAATGAATACAGCAGCACACAATTCCACTAACATTATACTTAAAGGTAAAAGACTGCATGCTTTCTAAGATCAGAAAAAAGAAGCAAATGTTTGCTCTCATAAATTCTAGTTCATATTAAGTTGGAGTTCTAGACAGTATAGTCATTCTGGGAAAGTAAATAAAAGGCATGAGACTGGAAAGGAAGAAATAAAATACATAATTTTCCTTAAACAACGTGATTAGCTATGTAGAAAATTGAATTGCATCTACAAAGGAGATAGTGGACCTAAAACCTAAAGGTAGAAAGGTAATAGGATATAAGATCAACATACAAAAATCATATAGCCGGACGTGGTGGCACGCGCCTGTAATCCCAGCACTCGGGAGGCTGAGGCGGGAGGATCAGTGCGAGTTCGAGACCAGCCTGGGCTACCAAAGTGAGCTCAAGGCCAGCCTGAACTGCATAGCGAGACCCTGTCTCAAAAAGACAAAAAAAAAAAAAATCAATAGCATCTCCACATTTTGGAAAGAAGCTGAATTGAAAATAAATAACAACTATATTAGCATCAAATATAAAATCTTACAGATGGATGTGGCAAAAGATAAGAAAAATATCCACCAAAAATGTTAAATATTGCTGGGAGAAAATAAACAATGCTGAAATAAATGAAGAGTTTTATTTAGCTCACAGTTTGTGGAAGTTTCAGTCTATATTCAGCTGGCTGCAAGGCAGAGAGGCTCATGCCAGAGGACAATAGGTAATGGTGGCAGAAAAGAGCAAAGGGAGGGTCATGGATAGAGAGCAAACTATTTCCCTCCTTTATATTCACACCCATAGTCCCCGCATTGCATTATGAATTAATCGCAAACTCTAGAAGCCCACCTCATGATTGTATGAGGCTTTGGGGAGACATGGACACACATAACACTATACTATTCAAGAGACTTTGAGATGGACATGAATATAGATGAATGTATAAATAAAAGAAAAGAGAAGGGCTGCCCCAATAAGCAGGACTGGTGAAATAGCTCAGTGCACTAAAGCACCTGCTTAGGCATAGCACAGCGGCCGGGATTCAATTCCCAGCTTGTCTTTCTGGTCCTGACAATGAGGTGTGCTGAGACAGCCATTGAGACTGGGTGTGGTGGTGCGGCTATGCAATCCCAGTACTTGGGAGGCTGAAAACACGAGAATCACAGTGAGTCTGATGTATGTAGTGGGACCCCGCAAACCCTGTACCAAATACATAAAACAATAGAGTTCAGAAATAGACTCATACGTGTGGGCAACTTATTTTAGATAAAGAGGCAGTGGCAATTCAACAGAAAAAGATAATTTTTAAAAATTTTTCTCTTTTTTATTGCACTTAATAAGAAATAACAATGTGACAGTTTTAAAACACGCTAGTAGTACATTTCCAGTATTTGATACAATATATATTGTTGTCCTCCTATTAGTTATACAGAGCACAAGGTGTAGAAATGATAATTTTTCTAATCATTATTGGTAGAAAAAATTTCTTCTCATTGAACTAAGAGGAAGTAGTTGTATACATAATCCAATGTTCTATAATTGCAGTGGGTTATTGGCAAAACTGGCAATGATGGAAACTGTTGATTTAAGCCTTTTATAGCTCAGCACACTAATCTAGCTTTACCTTTTATGCCTTGTGTTTAAACTTTTCTGCTGGGCGATTAAGGGCAAGTTAAAGTGATACCTGTGTAACAAAACATGGAACTTTTATATCTCCCAAGGTCAGTCAAATCCCCTCAGGATTTACTTTGGAACCATGTATGGTGCTTAGTAGAACTGTTATCAGTGTCAGCCATCTGGATGAGTCATGGCCATGGCTTGACCAGTTTGCTCTCTGTCAAAGCCCAAGAGAACCTGTGTTCCTTCCAATGTAATTTTACTTATTGCTATACTCTCTCTCTAAAGTAAATGGTTAGTTTACAGGAAAATAAAAATGATATTAAACGAGAGTAAGAGACTATGAAAAATATCAAAGGATTGACAGGCTATAATTTTGTATATGCTTACATTTCTAAATTCTCATGTAAAAATGTACAACTGCATTTATCACATTCTATAGAGATTTATTAGAAAGTCAATGACTGATAGATAATACCAATTCCAAGTTAAGTCTAAGATGTTTGATACTCAAAAAGCCAGTGATGTTAAGCTCAAGTACCTATGTTATAGAGCAGTGTCTCTCAACATTTCTAATGCCATGACCCCGCGATACAGTGCCTCATGTTGTGGTGACCCCAAACCAAAAAGTAATTTTGGTGGCTACTTCAAAACTGTAATTCCAAATAAATAACATTTTCCGATGGCTTTAGGCGACCCCTGTGTTTTGGTCATTCGACCCCCACTGGGGTCACGACCCACGGGTTGAGAACCGCTGTTATAGAGTAACAGTATCACTAAGCTTTTCTTCTGGAGGGTTAAGAATATAAGTTTACAGATCAAAAATTAGAGAAAAAGAAGGGCTACAAGGATAGCCAATATTTTGGCTGTAGCCCTTCTAGGTCAGTGAGGACTCAGCACAGAATAGAATCTGTGCTATAACATCCTATATCTCAGTGGTTTCCCTAATTTTCTGTTCCAAAAGATTATGGGGCTAAAGAGGAAAGGGATTGAAGATATACAGTGCACCTAAGGAGAGTCACCTAGAGAGAAAAAGATAATTTTTATCGTTTTGTCATTAAAATGTGATATAATAATTGGATAACATCTGGTTAACAAAACAGATCAAAATACACTCAAGGAGGCTGAGGCAACATGATTGCCAAGTTAGAGCCCAACCACAGCAACATACCATTTCTGTGAAACCTTCTCGCAAAATATCAAAAACAACAACAACAAAAAGCCTGGTGGTGTAGTTCGTTTTGGAGTCACCAGGTCAATTCCTTCCGTGTGTGCATGCATACGCACACCCCCCCCACACACACACATGTACTTAGATCCTTTGATTCATATCTTGGACCATCTATAAAATTTAACTCAATATAGATCATAGATATACACATGAAAATACCTTCAAGAAAATAAGACTTCTAGAGAAAAACTAGAAGAAAACAGCTTTAAGATTTTGGATCAGACCAAGCTTATTTTATATACCATTCTAAAAGCATGTCCATTAAAAAGTGATAAGCTGAATTCCCACAACATTAAACAACTTTTGTTTTTCAGAATACACTATTACGAGAGTGAAAAAAACAACACAAAGACGGAAAAAAATTGTTGTAAATCATATGTGTGATTAAATACATGTATTCAAAATATATGAAGACTGCTTAAAACTCGAAGTAGGGACGACAATGTTGACAGACACTTCACCAACTATATACTAAGGACTAATAAGCATACAAAAATGCTCAAAGTAGTCACTAAGAAAATGCAGGTTAAAAGCACACTGATATACCACTACATACCTATCACATTCTTTTAAACTAGAATTAGAAAGACTGATCATAACAATATTTGGTGAGAATACAGAAGAAATAAAGAATGTATGTGCTGCTGATGAGAACTTCAAATGCTACAACCAGTTTGAAAAATACTACTGCAGCTTTTTTTTTCTGCAATGTAATTATATATCTACCATAACATCGAAGTATTTCATGTATAGGTAATTTGCACAAGAGTAAAGAATAGACACATGCATTCAAAGGCTTATGTATGAACGTTCACAGCAATTGCATCAGTAATGGCCCCAAACTGGAAACGACCCAAGTGAATTTGTCAACATTGTGGTAGAACCATATAATAGAATATTACTTAAAAAGGAAAAGGAATGAATTATTTGCATGAATCAACATGGATAGAATGAAGTAATTTTGCTAAGTGAATGAATCTATCCAGACCTTCTCCCTTCAAAAAGAGTATACAATACACAGTTCTGTTTATATAACAAGCAAAATTCTAATGTATTTAAATTAATCAATCTAGTGTATTATCTAAATAGACTAACCTATACAAACAAATCTATGACAGAAGCATCACGTAAGTAAATATTGCATCAAATTATATACTTTAAATTTATACAGCATGGGGAACATCAATTAAACTTCAATAAACCTGTGAAAGATTACAAAACAGAATGATTTTGCATGAAAGACTATAAAGACGAAACACTGTCCATCGAGGACTTTGGAAGTTAACAGTGCAAAATATGAGTTGCTCTTGCTATCTGTGGCTATTCCTTATTAATACTGCTAAGTATTGAAGATGACACCTACTAACACAAATTTACACAAGGCTTTTCTGGGTGGATAGGGAGTGTAGCTGCAAAGACTATACCATATAAAGTAGGTTAGTGCTCTCAAGATCCATTTGGCATGAGTTAGGAATCCTTTATTTGCCAAGTCATAACATATATTAAATCTTTCTTCCATTTCAACTTCCTCCCAGTCTTAACCATGATTACTTCCAGCTACTCTATGATTATAGCAAGCAGAGAACACTACTGACTTCATAATTTATTTAGCATATATAACACGGCTATTTTAAAAATTTATTGTTTAGATGCACAGCACCATCAAGGTTAAAATAAAATACACTAAGTACAAGTTCCGTCCTTCCAAAAGTTTACCTAGTATTCTCATTACTCAGCAACCAAACTAGGTTTATCTAGTAAGTCAAACTACAGACAGAATCTCAAAATGTATTTATGCATTGTCCAACAAATATTAGAGGTCAAGTAATTGCTTTGGGAAAAACTGCTTTTTAAGTCAACTTAAAAGTTTTAGTAGTATCAGTTTATAAATTTTAGGGACGAAATAGTTTAGGGCCTTCCATGCTCAGCCAAAGGAAACAATATTTTTGATGGAAACAAGCCAGCTGTCACATAGACAAATCAGATGAAAACCTTCACTTAACAGCTCAGGGAAAATGCATCATCAGTAGCAAAGTAACACCAAAGCCACTTCTTCGAAGTTTTTTTGTCTCCTCAACTAGGCCAGCAAAATTTTCATGGACATTAAGGTAGATCCATAGAATGGATCTGTTCCAATATGTCTATGTATCTCCATTTCACAACTATTTAGGGAGTTTGGGGTCTCACATTGTTTCTACGCATAATGTTTTCCTCCTTTTCCTAGAGTTGCAAATGTGATAGATTTGTAGCAAAGTCTCCTATTAAGATTGAGGTAATAACTTTCAAGGGTTGAAAAGAAAACAAACACCTTGAGACTAAATAATTGCTTTTCTAAGATCATGCTATTTATGGAGCTGTCTTAATGTATGCTTCAGTTTTGCTCTTCACCTTCTTGAACGCTACAATAAAAGAAGTAATTATAATCACTAAAGGAGTGATGATGTTAAGATGTATTGCTCTGCGTTGAATGAGTCTGACTCATCACCATATTATACTGAGATTTACTCCCATTTTGAGTGAACTGAATTCATGGAACCAATATGAAGTCAACCAATATTTGACACGAGGCATTGTACCCAGTTGTAAGGATCAAACAGCCCTTAAGGTGGAAGCCTCCTCTTGGATGGAAATAACATATAAAAGTAACCTATTTCACATGAGAACTGATATATAAAGTATGATTTGCACAAATTGTTTTTATGCAATTTATTGTATATAACAAGACATTCCTGTCATGTGAATTCAAATATGTGTCATGTGTGTATCTTTAAGAAGCTCTTTGTGGTAGCATAGTACTGACAAGACATGTGTCAGCAGTGTTGGTGGAAGTTGTTGCTATATTTCCATAAGGATCACTTAGAAATGCCTGGAAACAAATCATGGCCTTGGGTTCCATTCTAGTACAAAATAATCATAACTTTTTGGAGGTTGGGCTAGGAATCTCATTGTTAACTCAATTCCTGTTGTAGATAACATTGTATGTATCAAGTTTTTAAAAGTGTTCAATGAATAAATTATAAGAATAAACTCAATTTATGAAATGTGACTTTTGGGGTATGATGACAGAAAAATACAGATGGTCTCCCACAGCTCCTTACAAAGATGCATAATTTTTTCCTTGATATCCACCAGAAAGTTGTTTCAAGCTCCCTCAGGGACGCTATAAACAGCAGATGTTCAAGTCCCTCATATAGTGACCACACAGGAACTACACATAGCTTCTATATTTTCAATCATCTCTAGGTCACTTATAATACCTAGTGCAATACAAATACTATATACGCAGTTTTTATAGTATATTGATTTAGGGAACAATAATAAGAATAAAAGATCTCAATATATTTTTTCTTCATCTTTTTACTTGTTTGGGTGTATCTGTGAATAGGGCCCCTGTGGATATACAGGATATGCTTCAGAGTGTCCGTGGGGGATTAGTATTACCACCTCCAAATTAATGGCAGTATATTCCAGTGCACAGCAGAACTATTTGCTAGGGGGAGATCTGACCAGCTGAGATGGGCAGTTGAAATAAATGGTTCAGAATCAGAGAAATGAACACTTTGTTCTTTCCGTGCTTCTGCTACTCACTGCTGTCCTGAAATCAGGGAGGTCACTTTTGTGATTGATATGCTTTTTATAATACAAAGTACAAATCACATCAATATACTTTATCACCGCAAATGTAAATCAGCGCTTCTCCTGCCTATCTGATTGAATCATCGTGAGATGCCAGTGAATTAGTCTTGCTAGTGCCTTTGAAAGAATGAAGTACTTAACAAGTGCAAAGCATTTATCTTATTCTTCAATTACTATTTCTCCTTCTGGAAGAAGCCACACAAGAAATTGCATTAAAATATAGGAGATTCAATATCATGTGTTTATTTTCTCCCCAGTTTCTAAGGGTCAGGATCCCAGTTGCTGCTATTCTTGATTCAGGCCACAGTCAAGGTTTTGTGTCACACGAGTTTGCAATCGCACTCAAGAAATTTCTATTAGCTTCAAAGCTCACTCAAATGGTTGTTGGCAGCACTGAGCTTTCTGTAAACTGCAGAAATAATGATCTCAAGTTTTAGTTGATTGTTGTCCAGAGGTTTACTTCAATTCCTACCCATGCACACATATCCATGTTAGTTCTCAACATGGCTGTTGGCTTCCAGAGAGTAAAGATTCTCTGAATGAAAAAAGTGGGACTTTTTGTGACTTAACATCAGGAGGGACATCACACGACTTGAAGTATTTTACTAATGATCATCCCTGATCTATGAAGTCTCTACTTACAAATTTTAGATTTTATGACAGTCCAAAAGTGATATGCATGCAAATAATAGAGATGGCCCTTGGGATCTTAAATGCGGATCTTCCACTGGGTCAGCTACGTGTATTCTGATCTTCCTTCTTGATGTTACCCAATAGCAGCCAGGGAAGTTTCTTGTCAGCTTCTTGATCAAGAAGGGCAACAACCAGTGCTTTACAGAGTGCTGTGATGCTAGACTAGAGTGGGCAATAGCATAGGTAGATTAAGTGCATTTCCCACTTACAATATTATCAGTTTGCAATAGTTTCATTGTCATTTTATCATAAATAAAGAAGCATTAGTAATTAAAATCAGTTCACTATGTCCAGCCTGCACTTAAAAGGAGCTTGTTCAGGTTTATGGAGCACACTAGGAGGCAGGAAACACTAGGGCTCCTCTTAAAGGTTGCTTGCCACAAGCAGTTAATTCACTTCCTTGAAGCCTGTTTTTCTTCCCAGGTCAGTGAGTAGTTTTCCAGTCAATGAACTATGTGTTGTCTGTCTTCTCCAACTACTAGGTAAAGAGTCAAGAGTTAAAACATTGCCAAATGTGCTTGCATCCTAAAGCATTTTGCCTTGCCTTGACTCATCATAAATGTGACTTATATTTATTTTTTATATTCCTTAACAGTATAGTTTTAGCATAGGAAACTAATATTTATCTGAAGACACAAAATGACTTGTTTTAGGCAATCATATTTGCAAACTCTTCATGTTCATTTAAGTGATATAGAGAACTTGTAGAGATAAATTCAAACTGTGACTCAACTGCTTAGTTGCTGTTTGACTTTGGACAAGTAAGTTAATCTCTGTGTCACAGTTTATTTACCTAAATAATGAGGATTAAAATAGTTCCTGCATAATGGTGTTACTATAATGATTAAATGATGTGATACATTTGAAAAATAGGACTGCCAAGTGATACACACAGTATACACTTAATAAATACCACATCTTTTTATTTATTGAAATCTTAAAATATGGTTGAAGTCATGAGACCCCTTCTGTTTCAGAAGTACAAAATTTAGGGTTTGTTTTATTACCCACAACTTCCTATACTGTATTGTATTTTCCTTTATTTCACTCCTTTAACCAAATATTTGATTGTAATTGCAGTGTGCCACCAGTGAAGCTTGTGATGTTGGAGGCTATTGAATCTAAGCCTCCTAAAGCTCATCTCAC
>PVJA010028224.1:0-27813 GCA_004027025.1 Myocastor coypus | reverse complement strand
GCTTTCATGAAAGCCTAACAGAATGTTTTTCTCTAGGTGACTCTCCTTAGACACACTATACTTCATTTATCCTTTTCCTCTGGGGTCCCATAATCTCCTTGACCAGAAAATTTGGGACACTACTAAATTATAGGATGCTACAGCACAGGTTCTCTTATGCCCTGAGTCTTCACTGACCTTGAAAGCCTAGGGCCAAAAATGTTGGCTATCATTGTAGCCCTTTTTGTTCTCCAATTTTTGGTCTGTTACCTTACATTCTCAACCCTCCATGAGAGAAGCTTCACGATACTATTATTCTATAACATAGGTGATTAAGCTTAACATCGCTGTCTTTGTGAATATCAAACATCTTTGACTTAGTTTGAAATTGGTATTTTCTGTCAATCATTGATATTCTAATAAATCTCTATAGAATGTGATAAAAGCAGTTACACATCTTTATGCAGACATTTATAAGTCCAAAGATGTACACAATTATAGCCTATCAAGCCTAGGGCATTTTGCCCAGTGTCTTACTCTCAGTCAATACCCTTTTTTGTTTTTTTTGTTAACCAACCATTTACTTGAGAGAGTACAGCAGTAATTGTGTTTACATTAGGAGTAGTATACATCTAAAATACCAGAATGACAGGCACTCCACGCATAGTTTTAGTGTTAACATGTTGCTATCATCAATGTAAAAAACCTTTTAAAGGTCCTTAGGACCAATATCTGATTCATCCTGTGTGCATAAGTGCATGGTTTTGCTTGTGCTATGTTTCCTCTCTTTTCTGCTTCTAGTCACTTCATTTTTAATCCATAAGTCTTTGATTTCCACTCAGCTTGTTATGCCCTTCCATTTTTATTTCTTCTTTAGAGTTCTTGCACTAGGGAGACTATACGATATTTATACATGTAGATCTGGTTTATTTCACTCATGCATATATGTTCAATATACATCCATTTATATATGAAGTCTTCCAGCTTATCATTCTTTATAGCTCAGTAGTATTCCATTGTATAAAAATACCACTTCTTTTTCAACCATTCTTCAAACGATGGACATCTTGGTTGTTTCCAAGATTTGACTATTACAAATTGGGCTGCTATAAACATAGGTGTACAGATCTCGCTATGGTATGACATTTTCAGTTCTTCTGGGAAAATTCCCAGTAGGGGGATAGCTGGATTGAATGGGATTTCCAGTTCTAGTTTTTTAAGGATCCTCCACACTGTTTTCCATAATGGTTGCACCAATCTGCATTTCCACCAGCAGTGGAGAAGGGTTCCTCTTTCCCCGCAGCCTCTCCAAAATTTGTTGCTCTTTCTTTAACCACTGTCATTATTGCCCGCTGGGCCCATGAACAGAGTGGCCATGGTGGCAGGGATGGACTCCCACTCACCAAGGCTGATCTGGCTACAGCCACTACTAAATGACCAATATGTCAGTAATAGACACCAACCCTGCGTCCCTGATATGGCACCATTCCCCAGGGTGATCAACCTGTGACCTGGATGCATAGGTTGATTATACTGGACCACTTCCATCATGGAGGGGACTATACTTTGTCCTCTCTGGCATAGACACATATTCTGGACAAGGAGTTGCCTTTGCTGCACATAACACTTCTGCCAAAACTACCATTCTTGGACTTACAGAATACCTTATCCACCATCATGGAATTCCACACAGCATTGCCTCTGAACCAGGAACACATCTTACAGCTAAAGAGGGAGGGAATGGGCTCATGCTGATGGAATTCACTGGTCAGAAGTCCTAGTTCCACGGAGGGTTGGGGGGGTAGGCTTGTACCAGGAGGTACAGCAATGATACCATTGAACTGGAAGCTAAGATTTCCCCATGGTCACTTTGGTCTCTTCATGACTCTGAGGAAACTAGCTAAAAACGGAATCAGAAGGCTGTCAGGGGTGATTGACCCAGACTATGAAGAGGAAATTGGATTACTACTCCACAATGGAGGACAGGAAGAATAGACATGGAGGGCAGGAGATCCCTGGGGCACCTCTTAGAATTGCCATGCCCTGTTATTAAGGTGAATGGGCAGCTACAACAGCCTAATATAGGGACAGTGACAAATGGTCCAGAGCCTTCAGGAATGAAGGTATGAGTCACTCCACCAGGGAAAGAGCCAAGACCTGCTGAGGTACTTGCTGAGGGCCAAGGGAATGCTGAATGGGTAGTAGAAGAAGGTAGTTCTACATACCAGCTACAACCCCGTGATCAGCTACAGAAAAGGGGGTTATAATTGTACTATTTTGCTGCTATATATGCTTCTATTATAAGACCCACTTAGTATCAGTTTTTAAGGATTACTAAACCTGTGTTAATGTTGAATCATAAACATTAAACAAAGAGAACTTGTGTTCTCTTTTGGTAAGGGAATTAGTACATTTCTGTTTGTATGCAGGATAGTTATAACAATATTAGAGGCAATATGCATATCTCTGTAACTGGAGACCGATTTAAAGAAATATGTCTAGTTGTCGAGTTGACAAGGGGTGGATTGTAGTGGTCACTAGATTGTGCCAACTTGGCTGGATCACCTCGGTGGTTCACGGGTAGGGGAGGGCTGTCCCAGAATGACTCAGCACAGAAAGGGTATACAAAGGGGTTAAGGATGGCCTCTGCACCGCTTGCCTGGAGGAGCTTGATCATCGTCTCTTTGAAGGAGCCCGGATCTTTGCAGCAGCCACTGCCATTCTTGCAGGAGCTCCAGTCTTCACAGTCCATGTGGGAGAAAGAGAGAGAGGCTTGATAGACATCGCACATGCGGCTCCTTCCTCTGCTCTCGGCTCTTCTCTGCCATCATGAACTGTTGCTACCTTCTGCCTTGGACCAGCCAAGTACGGACTGAAACCACCACTAGCTGTGAGCTGAATAAAACTTTCCTTCCTCGATTTTGGATGTCAGAGAGTTTATCCCAGCAACAAGTAAAACATAACTGAGACACAGAAGTAACACAGTCTTGATCCAAATACCAAAAGCATTCCTCACAAAGCTATTTGACAAAGGGACCAAAAACATGCACTGAAAGATAGTATCTTTAACAAATGGAACTAGGAAAACTATCTGTCTATACAGAGAAGATCAAATCTGGACTCATATCTCTCACTCTGTACTAAATTAAAATCAAAACCGTAAGTGCTAAAGCAGAAACATTTAGTCTTCTGGAAGACAAAATAGATAAAACTCTGGAATAGGGGGAGCCAAGGATTTTGTGATGAAACCCCAACTGCACAAGAAATAACATCAGGAGTCAATGAATGTCAAATTAAAAGCCTTCTGCACATCAAAGGAAATAACCAAAGCAATGAAAAGACAATGTACAGAATGGGAAAACAATTTTGCTAAGCTATTCCCCAGATAGAAAATTCATTTCTATGATATACAGAGCACTCAAAAAGATTCAATAAAAAAATAAGCAACTGTAAGGGCTGGCCAAATAGTTCAGCAGATTAAAGTGCCTGCAAGCAAGAGCAGGGATCGGGAGTTGCATCCCCAGGGCTGAGGTGCTGGCCCCGCCCCCCGGGGTGTGCTGAGACAACAATTGAGACTGGGCATGGTTACGCACGTCTGTAATCCCAGCTCTTGGAAGTCTGTAAAAAGACAGATCACTAGAGGTCCAGTCTAGTAGTGAGACCCTGAGCACCTTGTAGACCCTTCCCTAAAATACAATAAATAAATAAATTAAATTAAAAAATAAGCAGCTGCAATGAACAGGCATGTCTCAGGAGAAGTACAATTGGCCAATACATGAAAAATATTCAAAATTTCTTGTCTCTTACAGAAATGCAAATTAAAACACAGATTTCAACTCACTCCACAAAGAATGACTATCATCAAGAAATCAAACAGTAACAAATGCTGGTGAGGCTTCAGGGGGAAAGGAAACCTATATTGTTGGTGGGAATGTAAATATTATAAAAATCAGTATGGAAATTCTTCAAAAAGCTCAAGGGGCTGGGGTGATAGCTCCATAGCACAAGTGCCTGCCTGGCAAATGCAAGGTCGTGAGTTTGAACCCCAGTCCCTGAAAAAAAAAAAGCTCAAACTAGAAATTCCATTCAACCCAGCTATACCCTTGCAGGACTCTTTCCAAAAGAGCTAAAGACATCCCATTACAGTGATTCGTGCAGCAATTGTTTGTGGCAGTAAAAAAATCATAATAGCTTAATCTTGAAAGCAGCCTGGTGAATTGGCAAAGAAAATGTGGTATTTATACGACGTAGAGCACTCCTCTGCCATAAAGAATAAATTTAAGTCATTTGTAGGAAAAATAGACGTGCTTTGAGACTATAATCTTAAGTGAAATAAATCAATCAAACTTAAATATTGCACTATTTCCCTTCTAAGAAACCCAAACTATAAATAAATTAAAGAGCAAAATAAAAGACAGACAACGAGGCAGTAGGAGTAAAATCTTTACAAAAGAGAAAAGGACCACAAATACATGGAAGTGAGAAAGGAGGACAATAGATAAAAAATAAAAACAATTACAATGTGTTAGGTACCTGTACCAACCATCCCCGATGAATCTAATCAATATGCACAGCAAACTAGTACTAATTTAAAATAAAAAATAAAGCGGCTCCCAAGCAGATCCTTCTAACAGAGCCAGGCGCTATAGAAAGGGGGGGGAGGGGGGCTGTAGTTTCCCTGAGAAGTCGGCTGGGGGTGAGGCTTTGATAGTGCCCAGTCTGGAGATGGTGGAGGTAGATTCCGGGCCTCTGCCTCACCCCTGGGATACTCACTCATCTGCTCCGCCCTAGGCCCGTCTCTACAAGCGTGGCACTGCCGGACTGGGCGCAAATCTACCTGGTGGCTCTAAGGAAAGCAAGGACAACTTGGTGTTTAACCCCTGTTGGTTTATATTGGCCTCACCTCCCAGCCACAAGAGCAATGTAAGAGTCTTGGAAACAGGTATCACACAAAAGCCTTGCTAAGCATCCTGCCCCCCACATGGACTGAAACCCTTATGAAGAGTCCAGTGTTGGCATTCGGGGTTGTTTGGGTCTTCGAAAGCCCGTGCCTGTCCCGTGGGGGTCGGGTGACAGAAGAGCAGCTCTCCTGAAGCAGGTTCAGCAAGTCCAGTGGGCTGAACCTGCGGACGCAGGGCTGGCGGTGCCCAGGCCTCCCCGACCTTTGGGGGCGCGGCAGGGGCGGGGCTCGAATCCCCGCGCAGCCCCGGCTCAGGCCCCTCCCCCGCCCGCCAGCTCCGCCCGCCGCCGGCGTCACGTGCTCTACCCGGAAGTGCACGACGCGGAGCTGCTGCAGCGCTGTGGGTCGAGATCTGGTACGTGGGTCTTGGGAGCACCGTTCCAAATCGTGCTCTAGTTGTGAGCAGTTCTCCCTCCGGAAGTGAGGAGGTCGCGAGGGGTCCCCCGAAAGGCTCCGCGCCCCGCCCTCACCCTCTGGGGTGCAGTGCTCCCCACCGGCCTGCCGCACAGTGGCGCCTGGAGGTTGGAGCGAGACTGCTGTGTAAGGTGCGCCAGGCGCGCCTGCAGGCTTGGGGGCGGAGGATGGGGATCCTCAGTGCAGGAGATCCACTTCCGCCTGGCAGGGACGGGGACCTAGGCCAGCCGTGGGGTGGCCTGGAAGCCCAGCACTCACCCCCATCTCAAAGAAAGAGAATAGTAAGATAAGACCAGGGCCCTCGGGGCAGTTTGCTGAGGAATAGGCGACGTGGGTGCACAAGCGGGCACGGGGTTACCCTAGGCTGACCCTTCGCCCTCCAAAGCTCTCCTTGTAGAGGTCTGCTCCTGAGACGGCGGAGCACAGAATGAGGTGGGAGAAGTTCTTCTCCCAACAGCCTCAGCCTCTGCTGAAGGGGAACCCGAGGACCGCCGACCATTGAGCAGCACGTCCTGCTCCCCAGAACGTGGCACTAGGGCCTTGCTGGGGCTCTGCGGCGGGTCCCAGACCTCTGCTGCAGAAGATGCCGAACCGAAAGAGCCCCTCGGTGGTGGCCATCGCCTGTCACTTGCTTTCAAAATACAATTGTGGAGCTAGAAAGCACTTTAGCTTATCCTGTTACTAGAAGAAGGGAAGCCGAAACTCACAGCAGAGTTCCCACTCCGTGTTACTTTAGAAAGCTTAAGTGTGCGCAGCTTAGGAGGCAATCTGGTCCCTGCAACCCTGGAAGGAAGAGCTGGGATTTGTTCTTTCACTGTCCAGTGGGAGACCAAGGCCCAAGAAGGTAAAGCGAGCTGGCAAAGCCAGTCCTGAGGCCAGGCCCTCGGTTCCTCCTCTGTGTATTGTCATCGGTGTCCTGCCAGGATGCGCACACCCTTTCCTCACCCCTTGAAGCATGGGATGGGCTGTGCTGTCTCCTATCCCTCAGCAAGTTCCTGGGGCACTCGGATTGCTGTGGCAGGAGGAGGGCCTGTGAGAGCCCCGCCCTTTCCCAGCTTGTGCATTCTGTCCCAGAGCCTGTGCTTGTCCTCACGAGTGCGCTCTGTCTCAGTCATTTGCAGGACCAGGGATGTGCTGCTGTTCCGCGAGCTGGTTGTGCAGTTCTACAGCCGCTTCTGAACCTGTGGCGGCCTAAAGCGCGATACGCTGCTTTCCAAGGTAGCCGCTGCTCCCCTCCAGGGGAGGGGACGTGGTGGGGTAGAGGAGAGTGGGGGCTTCTGCAGGTGGCACTGTGCTGGGAATGTGGAAAGCAGAATGAGGCCGGCCAAGCTGCCCTTCCCCTTCGCCCACCCCTGCTCCCGCGTTGCGTCCTGATGTCACCTCTATTTAGCATCCCTGTCATCCCCTGCACTCAGGTAACCATCGAGGCCTGCTATGTGTCTAAGCTAAGTCTCTTAAATAATTTCCTTCCTCTCCGTTAAGGAATGGGCCCACACCAAGCGAGCTGGCCTGGCATGTCAGCAAGGCCCGCCAGCACCCCGTCCTGTCAGCCGCAGCCTGCACGCCCCAGAGCTAACCCTTCTGGAGATGATTGCCCCACCAATTTTGTCACACTCACCTGTGGTCCCAGAGCAGCCCTGCGCAGGTCGCCTGCCCTCTCCAGCAGCTTCTCACCCCGTTCGTTGCTCTTCTGGTCTCTGCTGTAGTATTCAGCCGTCCATGGGAAGAGGCTGACTACTTCCATCTTTCTCCCCACATGAGCCTGAAAATGCCCTGGGTCCAGTGCTTTGGGTTAGAGTTGAACCCAGCTAGAAGGTTGAACACACAATAAGGACCCCTGAGCTGGGCCCTTAGGGGCTTCTTCAGAGAGTGAAGGACTCTGAGATGCTACAGACCTCCCGGGAAGTCGGGCACCCTCTTATGCAGGAATTAGAGCACTGCTTCCAAATCATTGTCATAGCCTAGCATACAGATAGCATGGTCACCTCTGTGGCACACTGATGTTTGCAGGGGATTTGAAGCCCATGCCTGAGGCCTCTAGCTGCAAGAAGTCAACGTGGTGCTCTTGCCATGCTTAGGCTACGCTGAGGGTTGCTGGTGTCAGTGTCCTCCTGTACCCCGCAGGGGCCATCACACAGCTCACACAGCTTAGTATGTGTGGCACAAGCTAACCGCAGCGGCACACGCCTACAATCGCAGGTGCTCTGGAGGCTGAGCGGGGACCGTGAGTTCAAGGCCAGTCTGGACAACTTAGATCCTGTTTTAAAGTGTAATACAGGCTGGATGGGGTGGTGCACACCTGCAATTCCAGCCCCTGGGAGGCTTGACAGGAGGATCGCTGCAAGTTTGAGGCCAACCTGGGCCACACAATGAGTTCAAGGCCAGCTGGTACTACATAATGAAACCCTGTCTTAAGAAGCCAAAAAGAAGGAAGGAAAGGAAGGGAGGGGAGTTCATGCGGTGGCAGAGCACTTGCCTGTTACGCCAGAGCCTGCCCAAAGGAGCCGGGCTCGCTCCAGCAGTCGGCTGCTGCCTGATCGCAAGTGGGGGCACCTAGCGTGTCTTGACCTCTGGACAATCCAGATCCAGTTTTCCTTCTCCATAAAAACAGATCCAAAGAATAGCACCCTGCTTAAAAAAAAAAAAAAAAAAAAAAAAAAAGCGAGGAGGAAGAAGATATAGATGAGCTAAAGACATCAGTGGCTGAAAAGCTTAACTTCAGTAAGTTTGATTAAAAACCAACCAGGAGGGCTGGTGACATAGCTCGGTGGACTAAGTGCCTGCTTAGGCAAGCGCAGGGACAGGGTTTGATACCCAGCACCACGTGCCCCACCAGCCCCATCGCCAGGCGCGCTGAGTCAGCCACTGAAAACAGGCACGGTGGTGCATGCCTGTAATGCCAGCGCTGGGGAAGCTGAAAACTTGTGCTGCAAGTCCAAGCTGCACAGTGAGACCCTGCACCAAATGAAGTTAAAGAAAATAAGAAGAACAAACGGGAGGAGGTCCTCAGGCTGCCTGTTTCCAAGAGCAGGCAGCTTTTGAGTGAGATGTCTGTTACGTTGTATGCGTTGTGCTGAAATAAGCTCTGGGCTCTGGAGCCTGTCTTGGGGGCCAGTTTTTGTTCAGAGGAAAAAACTCAGCTGGGCTGCCTAGAGCGCTCTCGCCGCTTCCACTCTAGACCGCCACTGGCCATGCAGCGAGTGAGCAGGCTCCCCTGGTCAGCCCTCTCTGGCCAGGCCAAAGTCGAGCCCTGTCCATATGTTTGTTTCTGAGAGAGAGAACCCTGTGAGTACCACGGAGGAAAGAGCCTCAGACTTAGCATGAGACCAGCCTGCGCCTGTGCCCGTGCCCTGGGACGTGAGTGACCAAAGAGCCTCGCGCCCCCTTAGGGTAGGGCCTGGATGCAGAAAGGACTCAGTGGGTGTCTGTTCCAGTTAGGGTTTTCTTCATTATTCAGGCAGGCTTGCAGCTGTGGGAGCCAGGGTGGCCTTCACTGACCTTTCTTCTCTGGCAGATGAAATGCGTCGTGGTGGCCACCGAGGGCGCGGAAATCCTCTTCTACTGGACAGATGAGAAGTTCGAAGAGAGTCTCCGGCAGAAGTTCGGGCAGTCAGAGAATGAGGCCGAGGAGGTGAGAGGGTGGGTGCGAGGGAACAGAGCAAAGCTACCAGGAAGCAGAGAGGCAGGAGGAACTGTGTCCCCCATGCTGGGCCAACCTGGATTAGCAGGACCTGTGGGTCAGCCTCGTGACGGTCTGGGTGGTGACCCTGCGCTTCCACCCCACCAGGGCTGTGAGGGTGAGCACAGGAGGAATTTTAGCCTTACAGCTGAGAATCTTGGTGCCCTCTGTTTCTTTGAAACCTTTTAATATAGTTAAGGCATCAATTTGTAATAGCCACATTAAGGTAGAACTGCTGTAGCATGACGTATGTGTAGTTGCTGAGCCTTCGTATGCGTATGTCCATGGGATTCGGATGAATGTTACCATCCCTCCTTTACCGCCCCCACCCTAGCACCACTGATCTGTTTCCCATCCTAATGGGTGTGTGTGTATTTCTAGACTCACATAAACAAACCATACAGTATGCGTTTGGGTTTCATTTTGTGTTGTTTTGGGCTTTAGTACGGCCTCTTCTTTAGTTAAGAGACAGGGTCTCACTGTGTAGTGCAGGCTGACCTTGAGCTCACTTTTGAAGCCCAGGCTGGTCTTAAGAACTCCCAGTGATCCTCCTGCCTCGGCTCCCAAGTGCTGGGACTACAGGTGTGCGCCACCACGCCCGGCAGTCTGTCTCCTTTTACTCAGTATAATGCTTAACCTCATTAATGCTGCAGCATGCATCAGCGATTCATTCCTTTTCGTTGCTCCGTAGTAGTTCCTTGTCTCAGTGTGCCACGATTTGTTTATTTCATTTTCCTGCTAATGGACGTTTGCGTTACTTCCAGTTTTTTGGCTTTTACAAATAAAGCAGCTATGAGCATTAATCTATAAATAAACTTCCGTATGGGTATAGGCTCTCAGTTTTAGTGAGGAATACCCAGGATAGCCTCGCCTGATCATGAAGGCACGTGTTTAACTTTTAAAGCAGCTACCAAACTTCTGTGAAGTGGTTGTATCACTTTACATTCCACCAGCGCCGCCGGGTGAGTTCTGGTTCCTCTCACCAGTACTTGGTACCGTCAGCCTTTTTAACTTTTGACCATCTAATAGATGTCTCCTAGATCTCACTCTGCTTTTCATTCATCATCTCTATAGATGTGTCATCATCTGTTTTTCATTGAGCATCTCTATAGATGTGTCAACTTGTCACGTCAGTTTTTGTACATGTTTGCGGTTCCTGGTCCCACCACCAGACCAGGACACGGGGACGAGACTTGGTGTGGTGGTGCACGCCTGTAATCCCAGCATGTGGGAGGCTGAAAACAGGAGGATCACTACGAGTCCACTCTGGGTAGTGAGACCGTGTAGACTCTGTACTAGATAGATAGATAGATAGATAGATAGATAGATAGATAGATAGATAGATAGATAGATAGATAGATAGATAGATGGGTGGGTGGGTGGGTGGGTGGGTGGGTGGTTGGGTGGGTGGCTGGGTGGGTGGATGGATGGATGGATGGATGGATGGATAGATAGATAGATAGATAGATAGATAGATAGATAGATAGATAGAACTTCAAACTTTTGTTTTCTGCAGTCCTAATGACTACATTTCGTTGTGGGATCTTGGACCATGTGCATAGCGTATCTTAATTCCCTTTGTTTTCTTTCTCCCGCCTTCCCTCCACCCTCCCTCTCTGGATCCCCTTTTCCTGTTGCCGTCTTTTATTTTGCCCTTTCAATTGTTTCCACTTTCTGTGTCTCCTAGAAGAGCCTATATGATATCTCAGCCTGTTTAATTTATTTCTTTCACATAGTGGTCTCTAGCTGCAGCCATGTCCCTACAAAGGCTTGGGTGTGTCCTTCTTTACACCCGAGTAGCACTCCAGTGTACATAAATTATATGTTATTTACCTGTTCGTCTATTGATGGTCACATAGGCTGCTTCTAGGATTGAACTCTGGTCGGTTGTGCTGCTGTCAACACGGTATCCATGTGTCACCATAGGATATTTTTGCCTCTTTCGGGAAGATGCTGAGAAAAGGACTAGCTGGATCAAGTGGACTTTCTCATCTTAGTTTTGGAGGAGTCCCCATACTTATTTCCAACAATGTAATTCCTAATGGCGTCGTCATAGCAGTGTATGAATGAACGCATCCTCACTTAAGCATCTCCCCAGTCCTGGACGTATATGTTGCTGCTAGCTTGCTATCACTATCAATGTAAGGCCCTCTTGTGTGTGAATCCCATCCCACATTTGATATTGTTATAATTAAAAATAAAATGGGGCTGGCTTGCTGGCTCAGCGCAGCGGCCAGGGTTCCCTCCCCTGCGTGCCATGCGGGCTGCTGAGACAGCGATGGAGTCTGGGTATGCTGGTGCGTGCCTAGGATCCTAGCTCCTGGGAGGCTGAAAAGAGGAGGATCAGTAGTAGTCTAATCTGTACAGTGAGACCCTGCAAACCCAATAGACCCTGTCGCAAATACGTAAAAAAAATAATAATAATAAAATGAACCAAAAACCTTTCAGATCTTGTAGCACTTTATAATTCCCCCAACACAAACACATTTGGCTTGAAATAGTTTAATGTTGCTTCCCCTTTTCTTACGTATTTTGCATGTCTAGAAGAGAGAGTCTTCTGAGATATTAAGTTAGTGAAGAGGTGATATCTATAAAAGGGTTTCTTGGGCTGGGGAGACAGCTCAGTGGCATAACTGCCAGCCTGGCAAGTGCAAGGTCCCGAGTTCAGTTTCCAGGTACTGCAAAATAAATGAATGAAAGAATAAGAGGATTTATTTCTTAGTAGAATAATTAGCACAAATAGATTTACAGTTATGGAAACAGAACCTTTACTGATATAGGTAGGATAATACATAGGATCATTTTGGTCACTTTCCTATCATTAAGACAAAATATCCAGCAGCTTCTATTTAAAACATGGAAGGTTTCATTTGACTTACAGTTCTTATAAGATTCAGGCCATCATAAAACTGGTGTCATCGAGTATATGGGAATACCCCTTTATATTATTTTACATATGCTAAAATTTTTTATTTCTCCCTACTGAAGAAAGATTCTTCTTATACCTTTGCAGAAAGCCACTACTTTTAAAATGAGTTGCTGTGCACAATCTAGACTTTTAAATCATTTTTTTTATTGGTATAATATGTGCCAGTTCAAAATATTGCAGTATTGCTCTACCCCCAGGGTGCACTGAGAAAGCGATTGAGACTGTGCTTGGTGGCACACACCTGTAATCTCAGATCTCGAAAGGCTGAAAACAGGAGGATCACTGTGCGTCCGATCTGTGCAGTGAGACCCTGTAGACCCTGTACTACACACCTAAGACCAAGTTTTTGCAGTGTGCATAATTCAAGCACTTTCTCCTGCCTGTGCAGGACAGATATTCACCGAGAACCCCCTGTTTTCTGGCCTCTGGGGGTAAATTGGTGAGCACAGCAGTGGGATCTCTGGCCTAGAGAATGCAGGGCCTAATGAGGGGCACGCAGTGAACCAGAGGGCAGGTAAGCCGCGCACGCGTGATGGTTGTACAGATGGAAGACAGGACAGGTTTTGCGTAGGGAGCCGCGGAGGTAGCATGGCCCCAGGAGTTCAGTAAAGGAGCCTGTAGGCTGGGACTGGAGTCTTGGGAGGATGTGAGAGCTTGGCTGGCAAAGGCTGAAACACAGCCCTGGCGGGAAAAAGAGCTCCAGCGCCCTGGGTCCCACTGCACACAGTGGCCTACCGCGGACAGGCCCGCTGCCGGGCTTTCTTTTCAGGGCAGAGCTTCACTCCTCATGGATTTCTCCAGCTCCGAGCGATGACGCAGCTCCCCCCCGTTCTCCCTCCGTGCCTCCTCCAGCCATCCTGAGTGTGATCAGATGTTTCTCCCACGCTTTTTGCACCACTACCGAGAACTAGAGTTGCAGCCATTCTGTGGGCTTTCCCGAGTGTATGCGCAGACTCAGCAGATTTTATTTCTGTGTAATTGTTTTGTTCCTTCCTTTGAGGGGAATGAGAACGGATGGCAGAAGAGTTTATTCAAGTTAATGCATCCTTGTTGTGGAAAATGAGAAAAATAAACATTTACAGTGCAGAAAGAATTCACTCACACTCCCTATACCTAGAAGTGACGGCCTCGGCCATGGGCGTTCTGTGAATCTTTTCAATACTGTGCCTTTATGTATATATACATTGTTAGCATCCTTTACAAAATAACAGCCACGTCAAAGGAGTTTTCTTTGTCATTGAAGCACTAATATTTTCCATAGCTGTCTGGAATCTCCGATCACCTCAGTACAATTTATTTCTTTGATACAGTGCATATACATTTTTTTCCAGTTTGCAACTGTGAATTGTTTTGTAATGAATATTTCTGTTGCTATCTCTAATCATTTTTCTTAGGATAATAAATCCTCCAAAGTAGTTTATGACCAAAAAAAAGACTTGGGTTTTGGTTCACGTAGCAGTGTTCCTTAGAGCTGGTGAGTTTTCCACTAAATGCTCCAAATATGCAATGCGGCAAATACTTACTGTTTGCTCCCAGATTCAGATTCTGAGCAGCGGTTCTCAGGCTGAGCCCTGCCTTCCGAGCTGCCGCTCAGAGCGTTGGTGGGGCCTCTTTCTGTGCCCTCCATTCAGATCAGAGCTTCCCTCCCAGGCAGAGCTGCCACGATGGAGCTCCCTGATGGGAGGTCCACGTGTGGTTTGTTCCTCTGTCCACGGCAGCTGACCTGCCCTGCGCTCTGCCCCTCCTCCCCTCTGGCAGCCCCCTGCCCTGGAGGACCAGCTCAGCACACTCCTGGCCCCAGTCATCATCTCCTCCATGACCATGCTCGAGAAGCTCTCAGACACGTACACCTGCTTCTCCACCGAGAACGGCGACTGCCTGCACGTCCTCCACCTGGTGAGTGCCGGCCTACGGGCCACGTCCCTCTTCCTCCTGCGCTGTGGGACCTCTGCGCGCCTGTCCCGTATCTTGGGTTACAGACCACAGCGGAAGGCAGGAGCTGCACAGCGTCAGAACCTCTGGCACCCAGCCCTACCTTTAGCTCTCCGTGGAGCTGGAGGCAGGCGCTGGGGGCTGTACAGTGCCTGGCTGATGCTGCCCGGCCATGCCCACAGTTTGGAGAATGCCTGTTCATCGCCATCAATGGAGACCACACCGAGAGCGAAGGGGACCTCCGGCGCAAGCTGTGTGTGCTCAAGTACCTGTTTGAGGTGCACCTCGGGCTGGTTACCATGGACAGCCAGCTCATCCGAAAGGAGTGAGTCCCCAAGGCTGGTTGCTGAGTCTTGCTGGACATGGGCATAGGGCCAGTGAGCCTCTAGCTGGCCTCAGTGAAGCCACATTTCCCTACTCTGCCCTCACTATGCCCCTCGATCCAAGGATCAGAGCTCAAAGCAGCTCAGCTTTGCCCAGAAGTATCCAGTTGGTCAGTGACAACATCGGGCCTCGTGTCTGAACTCAGCATGCCCGTTACGCAGTCTGTCCTGGACCAGCCTTAGTGGTCTGTCAGTTCCCACCAGGCCTGTCTGGCTCCCCAGAGCTGCCCTGGACTCAGCCTTTAGAAAGGCACATTCCCATGCGTATGCACTCCGGTGATACTTTCTGAAGGGCGGGGCCCCAGAATCTTTCTCTGGCCCTGTCGTGAAACCCTTAGCGAGGCAACATGAGTAGGCGCCCACCCGAGGCACTTCCTATGTCTGCAGGTGTCCTGTCATGGGTTGTAGCTGTCACAGTGTTGGTGGCACATGCTACAGGCAGCGAATGCCCCTTATACAAGCTGTATCTGTCTGCCCAGGTCTGTCAGTGTTTGAGAGGGCTGTGCCCCGTGTTGGCCCCTCGTAACAGGTCAGCATTATCTGCTCTTAGGGGTCTGTGGGGGGCGTGAGAGGTACGGGAAATGCAGGGCCCGTCCTGGCTGCTTGCATCTCGCTCTCATCCTTTGCTCCGTGGCCCGACCAGTGGTTGCCGCCAGCGCTGCTCGGCCAGAGCCCACGTGAAACTCAGCCCCCTCTGCTCGAGGGTCCCCCACAAACACACAGTGACGTCTCTTGAGCTCTCTGACTCTGACACTGGCCTGGGATAAGATCTTCGGGTTGGTCAGAAGTGCCCGCTTTCTCACGTGCCTGTCTATGTTTCTGCCTCAGGCTGAGGCCTCCAGACCTGGAGCAGAGGGCCCAGGTGTGGGCTCACTTCCAGAGCCTGCTGTGGACCTACAGCCGCCTACGGGAGGAGGAGCAAAGCTTTGCTGTGGAGGTGACTGGGGTACCGAGGCCTCGGGCCTGGGAAGGGTTGCGATGGAAGGGGCGGCTGCCAGCTTGAAGACCATGTTTTGGTCTTTACGGGTAGGGGCACAGGCAGAGTTGTTCTTTCTGGCCATATGGTGGCCCTTTACATTGTAAATTGCTAGATTCTGGATAAAGCTGGCTTTTTGATGCAGTTTTAGGACTCATTATAGATCACAGAACTCTGAAGAATGCCTGTAAACTTGCCTCCCACCCCAAGAAGATGGAGCAAACCAGAACTAGGGTAGAAAGCAGTGAACAGAAGCAGCCCTAGAGGTGGCGTTGCCCTGGGCGCAGTGATCCCCGCAGTACAGCCAGTGAACAGTCCCCAGCCGGCAGCACCGTCAGAGCCACACCTGTCCCTTCCAGGGGGGTACTGGGGTGACGAGCTGGAGTGGCTTCAGCAGCAGCGTTGCCACGGCCTGCATGGAACAGACTCAGATTTCTCACTGTAGAGCGGCGCCCGTTAGTCATCAGAGCCTGCGCAGAGCATGTCTCGGGCCTCGCCCTCGGCACTTCTCATTCTGTGGGTCTAAGCTCGGGGCGCTAGAGTCTGCATTTCTGATTGACCCCAGATGATGCTGAGTGTGCCCATTCCAAGAGTCACACTTTAAAAATGCTGTTTTAGAGAACAGACTAACCTGAAGAAGAAGCGGGCTCACAAGTAAAGAAGTTGGTCTCACCAATGCACACCCACACTCCTTTCCGATCATGCGCTTCTTTGGTTCTGCTTAATAACTCTGCATGTGCTATTGAAGAAGGAGGAAGAGGGAGGGTAGAAAAACTAGAGGAAAAGAGAAAGAGCAAGAGGAGGAGAGCAGGAGTTGGGGGGAGATGAGAAGGAAGAGAAAGAAAGAAGTCAGATGACAAGAAAATAAGCCACCATGGCTGAAAGTCAGGGGGAGTCAGGAAATCAGTGACCGATCCAGTAAACATGGGCTCCCCGCTGTATAAGAGGTACCTCAGACTCTAATCGATATAAAGACCCAAACCCTGTCCTGGACAGGGCCCAGCCCTCTGAATAATAAAAATGGACAGCGTGTTCCGGATGCCACACTAGACTTCACATGCCAAGTCCACAGTAGCACGAAGGATAGAGCCGTCGTCAGGAAAGGCTTCTTGCCAGACGTGACCTAATGCAGTTAGGGCAGCCGCGGCCCCCAGGCCTGCCTGGCTCCTCAGCCTCACCTCCAGCCTGTCTTGTTCTCATAGCTATATAGCTCTGCCCACTGTGTTGTCATTAGCTACATGCAGCTTCTGAGTATTTGAAATTAACTAGTCCGAATTAAACTATACATATACACCAAGTTTTTATGACTTAGAACAAAAAAGAATGGGAAAATATCAGAGTGATGCTTTTACATGTTAGTAATACGTTAGGTATATTAGACAAAATTAATTTTCACGGGTTTCTTTTTATTAGAAACTATGCCCAGGACTCTCCCTCTGCATTCTGAACAGCGATGCTCTAAATCACACACCTCAGGGCCTTGGCACATGCTCTTTGCTCTGCTTGCTATGTTCCTCCTCTCCTCTTTCTTTGGCAGACTTTCCAGTTCCTTAGATACCAGCTTAAAGCTCACCTTCCCAGGGACATTCTCTGAGCACCCTACCCAAGTAGGTCTCTGCTGTTTGTCTGTCGCTTAGCACTGTACATTCTTATTGAGCCCATGTCGTGGTTGGCTTGATACTGGCCATCTCATCCTCAGGAGCCTGCCGACCCAGCCGTGAGCCCAGGCAGGCTGAGACCGTGCCAGTCACGGCCTCTGTACTCCAGAGTACCTGACACCCAGCAAGAGCTCAGGGCAGACTGAGTGAATGTGCCCACCCACCGCAGCCTGCAGCACGAGAAGGTGCTGGGTAACACGGCTTCCTCACTTGACCAGGCCGTGGAGCGGCTGATCCACCCACAGCTCTGTGAGCTGTGTATAGAGACGCTGGAGCGGCACGTGGTCCAGGCCATCAACTGCAGTCCCTCGCGGGGCGGTGAGGAGGTCCTGCATGCTTTCCTGCTCGTGCACTCCAAGCTGCTGGCCTTCTACTCCAGGTGAGCTACTTCCCGGCCTCCCGCCCGTGCCATTCTTACACCCTCTGCCTGGAAGACGGGGTCTCCTGGCCCAGACCTGACTTTTTCCTTCTCTGTCCTCCCCGCTCTGAGGCACTTCCTTTGGAAGCACTTCGTACTCTGCACTAAGGAGACTCCTTTTTTATGCTCTTACTACTCTATGGAGCTTCCCCATTGGCAGTTGTTTTATTTTTTCACAACCAAATTTTATTTTAAAAACTGATGAGGTAATTTGACCTAGACCTGTCTCCAGGAAGGGTTGGTTAGCCAGCCTGCTGCACACTCCTTGAAAAGGCGTGGGGCGCCATGCTGGGCTGACAGCCCCCCGCTCCTGTCTCCACAGCCACAGCGCGAGCTCCCTGCGCCCGGCCGACCTCCTTGCTCTCATCCTTCTGGTTCAGGAGCTCCACCCCAGCCAGCGCACCGTGGAGGAGGACGACCTTGCCCAGGTGTCTGCGAAGCAGGGAGAAGGCTGGGAAAACCTGCTGGAGAGTGGTGGGCGGGCCCCGAGGGCTGTACTTGCCAGGGGACGTCTGGGCCAAGGGGTGGTGTGGTGCTGGCCAGTGGAAGGGGAATTTTGAAGTGCCTGTGGTCCGGTGCTTAAAACTGCAGATTTATGGGGTTGGTCCTAGTTGGAACCCCGACTTCTCTACTTTACCGTGTGAGCCGAGGTTCCCTTGTTTTGCAGTAGGAGTAGTGATGGTATTGCCCTCCCTGGGGAATTAGAAGGGATCAAGAGGACAAGGCGCACACCGCCCAGCAGTGCCTGGGCAGAGTGAAGGCTCACTGCCAGCCGACCCAGGCATGTTGGCATCAGTGGCAGAGAGGTGCCTGTTTCAGATGTGCCAGGCTTATGGACTCCCTGGTTCTGAGGAAAGAGTAGACCACCTAGGAATGAAACCTCCCCGGAAAGTCTGAGGACGGAGGCCAGCAGTGGAGTAGGTTGCAAGTGCGGGGGCTTCTCTGTGCAGTGTCAGGAGGCAGAGGGCAGCTGGAGAGGCGCACCAGGTGCACCCTAACCAATGTCTCCGCTCTCCTCAAAGCCTCCCCCACAGAGAAAGCCCCGGAGCAGCCAGAACATCCCCATGCAGCAGCCCCAGAGCCCGCGCACGTCAGGCCCAACCAAGGACAGTTCTTCAGGGACGGTGTGTGCCACGCCCTGTGTGCGGGACGGAGTGTGGATCTGCCTCGCCAGACGACCCGCATTCTCCCAGGAGAGTGGGGGCCTGAGCCACCTGAGAGGCCCACCTGGCCCTCGGCCTGAGCTGCTGCTCTTCCAGCAGGACACAGACAGCTTCTCCCTCCCTGAGGAGTACTTCACACCGGCCCCTTCCCCTGGGGAGCAGAGCTCAGGTAAGGCCTGGGGACAGCAGCGGTGGCAGCCTGGGGGCAGATGTCCACCTGTCGCCAAGACAGCAGTGTTGTGCTGTCCAGTGGCTCCCTGGGTATCTCCTAAGGACCAAGCAGAGAGCCCAAACGCCTGTAGCACAAGCTGTTACCTGTGGCCCTGCTCTCTGCCAGCCCTGGCGTGAATGTTAGAACTCCTATAGCTGCTCAGGTGATCCATAAAGATTTCTATGACAAGTTGATGTCTTTAAATCTCGCCTTTATGTATATTCTCGGCCTCATCCTTTCTGTAATAAAGCCATTAAGTAAAATTAAATAATAATCATTTGATTTCAAGTACATTTTGAAATATAAATATTTAACCTCTACTTTATACCTTAATTTGGTTTCCCAAAGTATGTTGATAAACAATAAAGATGGACTATTAATATTCAGAAGGTTGTTAACTGAAAGATGCGCAGCGTTGCTTAGAGAAGCCAAAGCCCAGCTCGTCCTCCTCTCCGGGAGCGTCTCGGTGACTCTGAAGCTCTTAGAATAAAAGAAAGGATGCCATGGGCTCACTCTGTCTGCGAGAAGGAAGAGGGCCAAAGTGGAGAGGGAGGAACATTCAGGAGACAGCTGTGGAAGGAGGTTTATCGGGTGGCTTCCCTAGAAAGCGGCCTTAGTCCTGGCTGTGCTCCCGAGGCACCATCTGGACCCGGGTGGGCCCTGTGCATCTGGAGTGGTGGGACTCCCCACTGTGTGAAGAGTCCCTGCCCCAGGAGCAGGTGGACGCAACCTGAAGATCTGTAAAAACCGTTAGAGCTGCGTCTGGGCTCTGAGATTATAACTCCATTGTTCAAATTGTGACCAGGACTCTAAAATTTTTTCAAAGGCTCCCCAGTGATCTTCATGTTAAGCCAAGGTGAAGCACCTTGGGGTTCCATGTTCTTAACTCTCGGTTCCAGGAGCCGGAACCTTGGTGGTGTGCCCGCTCGTACCTTTGTGCCTTTCCTGGGGAGAGGCTAGTGGCTCATTCGCCGTGTGAGCTCCAGGCACACGGAGCAGCGCAGCTGTGACAGCCTCCCGCAGTCCTGCCTGGCCCTTCCTTCCGCGATCACAAAACCCTGCTGCTCACCTTTGCTCTTTGTGCTTAGCTTTTCATCCCCCAGAGCGTTAAATAGTGCTGCGCGGCGCGCAGAACTCACAGCCCAGGAACGGATTCCCGAGCTGCGCTCACCGCCACCACCGCCCCCGCACTGGGCGTTTGTGCTCCGCTCCTAAGCCTTCCTTATTTTTCACTTTGAGACAGGGTCTCAGTAAACACTAATTCATCTCTAAATGAGGTTTGCAAAACTTTGGAACTTACTTTCCCCAGAGAAATCTGATTCTTTTTTTTTTTTGTCTTTTTGAGACAGGGTCTTAGTATGCAGTTCAGGCTGGCTTTGAGCTCACTTTTGTAGCCGAGGCTGGTCTCGAACTCACACCGATCCTCCTGCCTCAGCCTCCCGAGTGCTGGGATTACAGGCGTGCGCCACCACGCCCGGCAAGAAATCTGATTCTAAATGAGGGTTATTCGCAATACAATTTACGAGTGAATATTGTCACAAACATCTAATATCTCAAGTCATTCGTGGCTGCAGTATTTTTATGTGAGCCAGGAAGCAAGTCAAGCTCAGTGCTTGGTACAGACTCGGGCCTCCGTAAAAGTGGTGACTGAGTCGCTGAACAAGGCGTTTGGAGCTTGGGCACTGGCTCCCAGGGAGGATCTGACGAACTGACGGCAGGCACGAGGGCCGAGCGAAAGGAGTTACAGGAGGAGTGTGAGGAAAGGGCCCGGCTGCCAGACGTGCCCAGCGCTCCATCCCCCCGTAGCTTCCCTGCTGTGGGAAGCTCGTCGCCTCTAGGCACCTGCTGCAGCCCCGGTACTGCAGTGCCTACCTGCACTTGCCGGCCAGGGAGAGGACAGCTTTTCTAGGGCTGAAGCCCCAGTGACGCATCTTTGCTCGCAGCTGGTGCTCTGGCTGGGCTGGTGGCAGCTCCTGCTCCCTGACATGCTACTGGGCCGCTTACTCTTAGGACTTACTCTGTGACACTTTCACCTGTCCCGCAGGTAGCACCATCTGGTTGGAGGCAGCACTGTCTGACGCGCCACAGGTGAGTCTCCCGCGTCGGCATGGGCACCTGGGACTGTCGGCTTGAGGAGCTGCTCCATGCACACGCGGGCACGGGGCTGCCCGGTTGCCCTCCACGGGTGCAGCCCTTGCCTGCCCCTGCAAAGCAAGTCAGTGTGGAGCGGCCAGGCAGGGGAGGGAGAGTGGCCCTCCCCACCAGGCACCGGGCCGATCCCCCCACAAACTCACGCCCTCTGCATGTTCTGGGGCACCACAGTCCAACACATACAAACATATTTTAGAGACAAGTGAGAAATACAGGCAATATAAGAAGGAAAATAAAATTTGCTCGTAGTCCCACCCTCAAAGTAAAATTAGCATTTTTGGATGTTTCCTTCCGCTGCTTTTTCCATGATTTTATCTGCATCCTGTGTGCACCTACTGGGTGTGTACACGCATGGTGTGGCTCTTAATGTTCTTCATTATACTATTCCACTCAAACAATTTTCCATTTACAAAGTTCTCTTTAACAGTATGGCTTTTAAGGACTGTTCAAGAGGCCATCAATGTGTATGTCACTGTTTATTTAACAAATCCTCAATACATGGTACATTGTTTCCAGTTTTGTATTTATATGTAACTGGAGTCATATCTTTATAGAGAAATTTTTGTGACGTCTCTTAATTATTTCCTTAATTCTCTATTTTTGTTTTTCCTACTAAATGCTGTTTCCCAGAGCTCCCGCTTAGGCTGACGTCTTGTTCACTTGGTTGATGTTTACCTTAGCTCCTCCAGTTTAGGGGGCGCTCAGGACATTCTGAGGCACCTGACGTGACAAACGTATTGAACCTGGAATGTGTGCCCCCCCAACCCCCCGGAGGCGAGGCAGGCAGCCTCTTCCAGTCCCAGTGTCGCTGTGCTGCCTTCTCCATCCCTCCTGGGCTGCCCACACACTGGCTCTGCCATTTTCCCACTGCCCAGCCTGCAACGCACTTACCACTGGGCAGAAAGGCCCAAGGGGAGCTGCGGGACCAGACCGACTGCAGCTGCCAGGGCAGCGCAGGCTGCAGGCAGGAGTCAGCACGTCTATTCCCCGTGGTACCTGGGTAGGGCAGGGAAGGGACAGGTGCCACTTGGGGTGGGCTCCGGGTGGCGCTTTCCCCTTGCCCACCCCTTCACAGTTCCTCCTCCACAGGTGGCTGAGGACCCCCTCCACACGCTGGCTCCTCAGTCTGCAGTGCCTTCTTGTCCCAGAAGGATCTTCCTGGATGCCACTGTAAAAGACAGCTACTGCCCGTTGGTGCCGCACACCATGTACTGCCTGCCGCTGTGGCCCGGCATCAACATGGTGCTCCTTACCAAGGCACGGGGCCCCCTCCCTGCCCTGGCGGTGCTCGGGGCCAGACTGTCTCACTGGCTGCCCATTCCATCTGCCCTCTGTTCTTCCCTGTAGAGCGCTAGCACCCCACTGGCCTTGGTTCTGTACCAGCTGCTGGACAGCTTTTCTCTCCTGGAGAAGAAGCTGAAGGAGGGCCAGGGGGCTGGGAATGCCCTGCGGTCCCAGCCCCTTGTGGGAGACCTGCGCCAGAGGATGGACAAGTTTGTCAAGAATCGAGGGGGCCAGGAGATCCAGGTGGGGCCCAGGCTGTGGGCAGTTTGTACCTAGCAGGTGAGAGGCCAGCAGCTCTGGGCCCTGTCCCTGCTTCCCACAGAGCTGGGATTTCTGTTTTCCTATTTTCTTTTCCTTGTCAATTGAGGATTGGTTTATTTATTTTATTACTTTTAATAAGAAATAACAATATGATAGTTTCAAAACACGTTAGTAGTACGTTCACAATAATTGACACATTGCATGTTGTCCTCATAGTAGTTATACAGAGCACAGGGTGTGGAAATGACAACTTTTCTAATCGATATTGGTAAAGAAAGAAAAAAATTTCTTCTCTTTGAACTGAAAGGAAGTACTTGTATACATAGTCCGATGTTCCGTAATTGCCTTGGGTTACCGGTGAAACTGGCAACATTGGAGGCTGTTGATTTAAGCCTCTTACAGCTCATCATACTAATCTAGCTCTGCGTTTCTGTTTTGCCCATTATGAAAAGATAACAAAAACTGAACAGCTGCACTCCCAAGTTTTCAGAGCATTATATGAGTTTATTAGAATACAAATTGTAATTCACAGTTTTTAGAGGAAGAAACTGAGGCTTGGGCAGATTGTAATTTAGCCAAGATTAGCTGGCTCAGTGATAAGTAGCAGAGCCGAAGCCCAGAGCGATGATACCTTATAGACCAGCAACTTTCATGTCCTGGGCCGTCCTCCCTGCAGTGTCACCTTCCACGGGCACCAGGGGCAGCACACAGGTGCAGGACACATAGGACTTGGGTAGGAGCTGAGACCAGGAGCCAACTTGGGTGAGGCTCCCTGGGCGCACCTCATAATTACCATGTGGAAAGTAACTCCGCATCCTTCTTCCAGAGCACCTGGCTGGAATTTAAGACCAAGGCCTTTTCCAGAGCTGAACCAGGATCAGAGTAAGTGGAAGCCCTGGAGGACAAAGGAGTGCACCGGGGGTGAGATGGGTGGTCTGCAGACCCCAAATCCCTGTGGGCCCCAAGAGAGAAGTGCAGGAAGGAGCTGATGCATAGCAAGGGCCGCGGGAAAGCGGAGGGCTGGCCCACGGGCTTCGGGACAGGCCTGGAAGCGTAGGGTGAAATGTCAGGGCGTGTGGTGTCCAGACAGCCCCGCTGTGGTATTGCCTGGAGCCTGCCTCCAGCAGGTTCCCACCTGCGATAGTTAGCAAGGTGCGGTTGGCAGAGGTGCCCCAGAGCCAGGTGTCATGCTGGGGACAGCTGGGAAGCCACCTCCTGGCCCACTGGAGGGGTGTGGTGTGCCTGGTGGGCGTAGCCACGTGGGCCAGCACAGTGTCTGTCCCGCTGTGATGTGGTTGGTCACCCCCTGGCGTCCAGGCTGCTCCAAGTGTGTGGGAAGCTAAAGCGGCAGCTCTGCGCCATCTACCGGCTCAGCTTCCTGAGCACAGCACCCAGCCGGGGAGGTCCACACCTGCCGCAGCTGCTGCAGGACCAAGCCCAGAGGCTCATGCGGTGAGCGGGCGTGGCGGGGTGGCTCCTTGGTGGGGCAGGAGCAAGCGAAGGGTAGGGTGGCGTGGGGCCCTCCCAGCTGCTGCACTTGCCTGCTCTTCTTGGCAGAGAGAGGCTGCTGGACTGGAAGGACTTCCTGCTGGTGAAGAGCCGAAGGAACATCACCATGGTGTCATATCCTGATGCCTGGCTCTGCCCCCCGCCCCAGCAAAGCCTGTGTCCAGGCCTCCACCCTGTGCAGAAGGAAATATTTCAGCCCCAGTCCCTTTATCTGAATAAAAACAACTGAAGATCCCGTCCCATATCCCTCTGTTGGGACGCTAAGGCCAAAGTTCCAGGAGGATTTTTGCTCCTGTCCCAAACTTAATTCATCAAAGCTCTGAAGATCCTTCAGGCCAGTGCTATCTACCTAGCAAAATGGTAACAGGTATTGGGGGGAAGCTAGGCATTCCGGAGGTCTGACTGGTTCAGGAGGCCCAGGCCATTCTCTTTGGATTATAGCAATACCCTGCAGCATGTAAAAGCCTTGATATGGCCTGTAGTCAACATGTATCCCTGTTTAAAGAATCACTTCCAAGAGTTCTTGGCCCTAGTATGGTGACACTAGTTTTATTGAGTACTTATTTGCCAGGGAATTTCAAGCCACTTTTCCTGTCCTAAAAGCTCCAAAGTATTAGGCTGTAGTCTCTAGTGCCTTTGGTCTTCAGGACAGCGGCGAGAGGGCCCCAGAGAGCACTTCTCCACGTACCGCTGCCCTTCCAGAGCAGTGCTGTCCACGGGCCCCTTAACTCAGGCGGCTACCTACCTGGAGGACTTCCCGGGCCTGGTGCACTTCATCTATGTGGACCGCACGACAGGCCAGATGGTGGCTCCTTCCCTCAGCCACAGCGAAAAGACTTCATCAGAGTTGGGCAAGGGGCCCCTGGCTGCCTTCATCAAAGGCAAGGTACTGTTCCTCCAGCCCTACCTCTCTTCACTACCGTGGGTGGGATAAGCCGACGCCCGAGCTCCGCTCAGGAAGGACAGGCCCACTGCCTGTACTCCGTCCTGTGGAACTCTGACTGACCTGAGCCTAATCCTTACTGGGCTTGTCGGTCAATGTTCTGGACCTGTGGAGCCGGTAACCAGAGGTCGGTGGGCTTTTGGTCCCTATGGGGCAGTGACACCTTCCATGGTCAGATGTGCCTGGCATTGGCACGATGCCCTGGGCAGCCAGGTCAGGGGAGGAGATGGCTAGTACCGAACATAAGTAAATGCTCAGCAGTTACGTGGGAGTCAGCTAAAATGGAAAGCACATCAGAACATTGTTTGTTGTCTTTTTTGTGGTACCAAGGATGGAACCCAGGGCCTCCGGCCTACTGGGCAGCACTCTGCCACTGAGCTCCGCCATGAACACCGACCGATTCAGAGCTGGGAGGTTTCCACTGAGGAAACGGTCCTCAGGGGTTCTTTGCTTCTCCTAATTTAACTTTTTCATGGATAACTTGTACTTTTTTTCTTTCTTTTTTTTTTTTTTCACAGAAAAAGGCAACTCTCTGCTCCCTTCTTTCCTGTCTCCTTACTCCCTCCCTTCTTACCATTTTTGCAGTGCTGGTTATTGAACACAGGGCCTTTGCATTGAGCTGTCCTCCTCCCTCATTTAATATTTTATTTATTTCTGAGACAAGGCCTTTCTCCATCACCAAGTTACCCAGGCTGGGCCTGAACTTGCAACCCCCCTGCCTCAGACTCCCTGGGTGCTGGGACTCAGGCACGCGCTACCACCTCTGGCCTCTGCCAAGTCCGTCATGATTCAGAGAACGATTCTGCTGGGCAGCAGCAAGCTCTCACCAGCTATGGAAAGAAACACCAGGGTGGCCTTGCTGCAGCCCTTGTGTTGCTCTAGAGATGGTTCATGTAAGATATTTAGCCTGACCGTGGGGCACGAAGGACGGATGCAGCTCATGGAGCCCACGGTTCTTACAGCCCTGGCACCCTTTTGGCCACTGACCGCAGCCTCGCCCGTCCCTGTGGAGACAGGCAGGCTGTCTGACACGTTGTTTGTGTTGCTGTCTGCGCAGTTGGTTGCGCTGAGCTCGCTCTGTGGCCAGTTCTGTCTGCCACGTTGTCACCTCCGGTCCTCATGCCAGCAGATCGTGATTTCTAGCAAAGCTGGCATCGTCCATCATAGGGCTGCAACGTAACCCACACAGCTAGTTTGCTAGTGTTTGAACCTTTAGATTACCTGTGTGCTTGTGTGGTTACAAACACGTCGCTATGCCTTTTGACCCTACAGTAGCTAGAGCCGGAGCCACCCGTCCCCACATCCCTTCCGGAAGCGTTTCAGCCCAGCGCTTGCTTCCCGTGGAGGTGAGAGGGGCTGCAGGTGGGCCTTGCCTGGCTGCTGAATGCCGTCCCCTTCCGCAGGTCTGGGCTCTGATCCAGCTGGCGCGCAGGTACCTCCAAAAGGGCTGCACCACGCTGCTATTCCACGATGGGGACTTCTGCTGCTCCTACTTCCTGTGGTTTGAGAATGACATGGTAGGTTTGCCAGGACCCTGGGCAGGATGGTCCCAAAGCACCCCTGGGTTCCTGTTGTCTGCACAGTGTTTAGCCTGCCTGCCTTCTCTGCTCGGCCCCTGGGGTAACAACACGGTGGCTGGAACCCAGAGCCTCCGTCACATGGTACTCTGGTATCGGACATTTTGGTCCCTCCACCCACCGGGAGACTTGTGCCCTTGCTCAGGCAGCATCCAAGCAAACAAGCACAGCGGGTGTGCGTCCTCACTGAGATCACGCCTCAGTGCCAACGCCTTCCTGTGTGAAGCACCGACCACGCCACAGGGCCGTGCCAGGCTCGGCCCAGTCCATCTCCCTCAGGCCCATGCTCTCACCACACATGCCTCCTCCCTGTTCTCAGGACCTCCTTTCCCCTCCACAGGGCTCCAAACTCCAGATGATCGAGGTGCCTGTCCTCTCTGATGACTCTGTTCCCATCGGTGTGCTGGGAAGCAATTACTACAGGTAGTTCTGACTCGAGATGCGGGGGCACAGCCTACTCCAGCCCTCCAGGGGGCTGTAGCGCCTCCAGGAATGCCCCACCCAAAAGCTGGAAGCCCAGGATGGGGGCCTGTCAGGCTGGCCAGCATCCCATGGGCTAGGAACCTCCCAGAGAGGACATCTGTCCTGCTTGTGCTGAATTTGGCTCTGCTGGGGCTTGGCCACGTGCAGATTGCATTCCAAGAGAAGAACGGGGTTATCAGGAGCACAGACAGGGTTACCAGTCCAGCAGCTAGGGCCCAAGAGAGGAACCCCTGACTGGCTGGCCAGGAAGGGCCCTGGCTCAGGAGGAGTCCACGGCCTTGCTCCTGAGTTCCTCCCTCCCATTTCCCCCAGGAAGCTGCTGCGCTACTACAGCAAAAGCCACCCAACTGAGGCCGTCAGGTGCTACGAGCTGCTGGCTTTGCACCTGTCGGTCATCCCCTTGGACCTGGTGGTGCAGCAGGCCAGCCAGCTGGCCCGGACCCTGGGTGAGGCCTCCCGTGTGCCCTTGCCCTAAGCTGGGTGCGGTAGGCCCTGTGCCTGCTCTCCAGCCCTGCCCTCCCAGATGTTCCCTATCAAGAGTGTCCTCCTGCCGGGCCCCAGCAGCCTCCTGAGGATATGTGTGGCCCTCTGAGAAGCTCCAGGGCTTCTTGAATCCACTTGGACCACTTCGAAGTGGGCTGATAAGCAAGCGCCCCGTCCTGCCCTCTGGAGGGAAAGGTAGCTCATGGGCTTCCTCTTGACAACAGCCATGGCTGTGAGATGGCAGTGGCTTCTCTTGCAGAGCTACTTGTGTTCCCAGGAGAGAGAGGAAGTGCCCAGAGCTCAGGCTGCCTGAGGACACTGCCCCACCCCAGCCCTCCCCTTCTGCTGCTCTGCAAGAAGGGGCGGCTCTTTCCTACCCCAGATGAAGGGTGTTGCGTTGACGGCTTGAACTCCAGTTCT
>PVJA010028223.1:0-12321 GCA_004027025.1 Myocastor coypus | reverse complement strand
CTCTAGACCACTAAGCCATCCCACCAGGCCCCTACAAATTTGTACATCTTTGAATTTCCAAATGTCTGCATAAAAATTGTGTAACTGCTTATATCACATTTTATGGGGAGTTATATTAATGATTGTCAGAAAATATCAATTCCAAGGTCAGTCAAAGATGTTTGATATTCAGAAAGCCAGTGATGATAAGCTCAATTACCTATGTTATAAAGTAATAGTATCACAAAGCTTTCCTGTGGGAGGGTTGAGAATGTAATTTATAAACCAAAAATTGGAGAAAAGGAAGGGCTATGAGGATAGCCAATATTTTGGCCCTAGCCTTTCAAGGTCGGCAAGGACTCAGGACATAAGAGAGCCTGTGCTGTAATATCCTATAACTCAGAGGTGTCCCAAATTTTCTGGTCATGGAGACTTTGGGACCTCAGAGGAAAGGGATAAATGAAGTATAGTGTGTTGAAGTAGAGTTACCCAGAGAAAACCATTCAGGCTTTCACAGAAAGCAAACTGATCAAGCAATGGCCGTGAGTCGTCCCGAAGGCTGACACTGACAACAGTTCTACAAAGCACTGTACATGGTTCCAAAGTTAATCCTGAGGGGATTTGACCTTGGAAGATACAAAAGGTGAATGTTTTGTTATGCAGGTCTTTCTTTAACTTGCCCTTGATCACCCAGCTGAAAAGCTTAATTACAAGGCATGAAACACAGAGCTAGATTGGTGAGATGAGCTGTAGGAGGCTTTGATCAATAGTCTTCAGTGTTGCCAGTTTCACTGGTAGCCCGCTGCAATTGTGGAACATTGGACTGTTTATGCATCTGCTTCCTCTTAGTTCAAAGAAAAGAATTTTTTTATTATTATTATTCCTTACCAATATCAATTGGAAGGTGTGTCAGGCCCACACCCTGTGCTCTGTATAACTATTGTGAGGACAATATGCAGTGTGTCAACTGTTAAAAAAAATTAATGTTTATAGAAAGTGTTAATGTTTAATTGTTTTGATCAATCTTATATACCTATAACTATTAATCTCAACTGATCCATTCATGAAAATATGTAATATAAGCATTGTTAAATTTTTCTCATTTTGAAATTCTGTACTATATGTACTCTTACTTATAATTGTTTTTCTATCTTTGTTTGTGCTATTTTTTTTGTTTTTTGTTTCTGCTATTTTTAGACTTTAAAATTAAAAAAAACAATTGCCAAATTATTAGAAAACCAGAACCGTAGATCGTTTAAGAAAAACTGCAAAGAGGGAGCAAAGCCAGCCTAAGAGAAAAGTCACGAGAGCTACAATCACCAAAAGTGCCATAGGGGCAAAGCCACACAGAGCTCACAATTCACCACAAATTTCATCAGGTATTTCCCATAAAACTATAAAACTTAATGTCTTTCCTGCTGGACTTTGGACTTGTTTTGGCCCCAATGGTTTGTATCCACCTGTGTATAACTTTTAGAATGACAGTGCTTATCTTGAGCGTTTAAATGTAGGATGCATTTAACTTTTCGTTTATATAGGGGTGCACAGTTGAGTTTGTGTTGGATCTTTGAGGAGACTTGGGACATGGACTTTTGGGCAATGCTAAAACTGGTGGGATTTTGGCAAGTCCCTGTTAGTGATGCACTGAGATGCGTTTTGCAGAAAGGGATGTGCAAGAGACATTGTGGGTTCAGTAGTGGAATGTTATGGTTTTTGTCTCGTTATCCACTTGATACCTCATGTAAATCGTGGAGCAGGTGCAGCTGGAGGAGTACCAAGTGACGTTGCCAGATGAGCTGGGTGAAGGTAAAAGGGGCGGAGCCAGAGAGACAGCCATTATACTAGCAGGGTGAGTTCCCGCTGCAGCCCCACTGACAATCAGCCGCCTCTGTCAGAGGTGTGGAGAGGGTCATTTTGGACATGACAGCCCCCCAGGCTCTCCTCTAGACCCTGTAGAGTGAGGTAGTAGTGTCTGCAATTGAGGCTGCCTCATACAGAGTGGAAATGTTTGGAAAAAACAGAGACACTGACACTCTCTCTTGAGTCAATAAAGTTCTGAGGTCTTGCTATGTAATTCAGGCTGTTTTATCTGGTGAAACTTCCAGTAACTGTGAGCTAAATAAACCTTTCCTTCCCTCATTTTGAGTGTCTAGTATTTGTCTCAGTAGCAACAACAACAAAATAACTAATGCAACCCAGTATCTGTAAATGAGATTGAAATGTAATTAAAACATTTACCAACAGAGAAAAAACCAGGTGCTGATATATGCAATTCTGAAATCTGTAAGAAATTGATAGACTTGATTCCAGTACTCTTCAAATACTTTACTGAAGTAGAAAGGAAAGCAACACTATCTAACTTATTCCTGGAGGCAACTATCACCATAATAATGAAATGGGAGAAAGTTCCATCCAAAAAAGAAAAAGAGGTCAATTTTGCTAATGAACACAGGTTGAAAAATCCATAGAATGCAGCAAGTCAGCAAGAACATTACATGCCAGGACCAAGGGGATGAATCATCAGAGTGCAGGGATGTTTCTACATATACAAATCTATAAATGTAATACTTCATATCATCAAAGCCAAAGACAAAACTCATGTGATCATCACAATAAGTGTAGAAAAAAACCTCTGACAAAGTTTAACACTTGTTCTTCATTTTAAAAAGCATAGAAAATCAGAATAGATTATCTTAATCCAAAGTGATAAAAGCCGCCTATGACAAACCAATAGCCAACATCATATTAAGTGGAAAAAAACTGAAATAATTCACTTTAAAATCATGAACAAGACAAGGATTCCCACTAGCACCACTCTATTCAAAACAGTTCTGGAAATGTTAGCCAGAGGAATTACATAAGAGAGAAAAATAAAAAGAATAAAGACAGGAAAAGAAGTCAAACTGTCATTTTTCTCAGATGACATGATACTGTATGTAAGACCCAGAAAACTCTATCAAAAGACTTTCAAATTTAATAACCAAATTCATTAGTGGAGCAGAATACAAAGTTGACACTCAAAACCCAATGGTATCCCTCTATGCAAACAACAAACTTACTGACAAAGAAATTAGAAAAACCACACTTCACAATGGTATCCAAAATAAATGAAATAAATAATCAGTCTTACAAAGAAAATAAATATGTATATATTGAAACTTAAGTACTCTGACAAAGGAGACTTAAAGGATATCAAAAAATGGAATGATACCCCTATTCATGGATAAGAAGAACCAATATAGTGAAAATGGTCACACTCCTAGAACTGTTACACAGATTTAATGCAAGTCCTATTAAAACACAATTAGCATACCTCACAAAGGTAGGGAAAATTTGCCTAATATTTATTTGGTACCAGAAGAGATCTAGAATAGCAAAAATACATCTGAGCAACAAAGGCAATTCAGGAAGTACTGCAATCCAGGACTTGAAACTACTACAAAGCTACTGTGGTAAAATAATTGTACTGGCAAAAGCAAGACTTGAGGATCAGTGGAACAGATCAGAAGATGAGGTCTCAGCTACAGATATACTCAGCTACCTTCTCTTTGACAAAGGTGCCAAACTTACTAAAAGAAAGAAAGCCTCTTTAACAAATGGTTCTGTGAAAACCAGCCCTCTACATGTCAAAGACTAACATTAAACCCATGTCTTTAACCATGTACTAAAATCAAAATAGATCAAAGATTTAAATATTAAAACAGAAATACCATATCTACTGGGAGATAAAGGAGGTAGAAATCTCCAAGACAGAGGAGTAGAAAAAGAGTTCATGAACTAAATCCGAAGTGCACAGGAAAAATTTCAAAAAATCAACAACTAGTACCTCATCTTATAAAAATCTTTTGTGTGGAAAAAGAGATCACCCACAGATTGAAAAGAAAACCCAAATGGTGGGGAAAAATTACCCAACTGTTCTAGAACATACAAGGAATTTATATTATCATCCCCCCCAATTCAAAGACCCCATCCAAAAATGGTGATCTGAGATGAATTAACACTTCTCAGAGGAAGTAATACAAATGTAAAAGTACATGAAAAAATATTCAACAGCACTAGTCATCCAAGAAATGCCAATTAATACAACACAGAGAATCCAATTCACCCTAGAAAAAATGTTTATCATCAAGTTTTCCACCAAGAGGGGCCCTGTGGGATGGCTCAGTGGTCTAAAGTGCCTGCTTGGGAAACCTTGGGTGGCTTCAGGGACCGCAGTTCGATCCCTGGCACCACATGCTGCGCCAGCCGTGCCCTCGGGGCAGGCTGAGTCGGCTACAAAAAAAATGAGTGAATAAACAAACAAAGGTTTTGAAACAAGAAAAAAATAAAATAAAATAAAATAAAAAATTCTTTAAGAAAAAAAGATTTCCACCAATAAAATAAATCTGGAGAGGTTGTAGGGGAAGAGTACTCCCTCTCCACTGTTGATGATACTGCAGATCGGTGAAACCACTGTGGAAATCAGTGTGGAGATTCCTCAGAAACCTAGGATTAGAGCTCTCATTGCACCCAGCTATTCTCCTTCAGGGTATTTTCCCAGAAGTAATACAAACATCATACCACAGTGATACATGTTTGCCTGTGTTCATAGCTGCACAATTAGTCATGGCTAAGTCTTGGAAACAGTCCAGACTCCCATGAACTGAGTAATGGATAAAAAAAATGTGTTTTCATGCAATGCAATAGTACTCAGTTATAAAAGAGGATAAACTTGAGACTTTTATAGTTAAATTAATGCAACTTGATACTGTTCTAATAAATGAAATAAATCACACTTAAATGTACGAACACTGTGTCTCCCTACTGTAAGAAGCTAAAAATAATTAAGATTCAAAATGTACAATTGATGTTGAGAAGTGAGAACTAGCTGTTTAAAAAAGAAGTGAATTGCCGGGCGTGGTGGCTCACGCCTGTAATCCCAGCACTCGGGAGGCTGAGGCAGGAGGATTGATGCGAGTTCGAGACCAGCCTGGGCTATAAAAGTGAGCGCAAGGCCAGCCTCAACTGCATAGAGAGACCCTGTCTCAAAAAGACAAAATAAATAAATAAATAAATAAATAAATAAATAATAAAAAGGAAGTGAAACTGGAAAAGAGAAAGAAAGGAATGGAAAAGGAAAAATGAATAAATATATACATATATAAAATAGTATAAAATAGTTGAGATAGTTATTCTACTAATTTCTTTTTTTTTGTTTATTCACTTTATTTATTTATTATTTATTTATTTGGTACAGGGTTTTGCTGCACAGCTTCAATTTGTAGTGATCCTCCTGTCTTCGCCACTCAGTGGCGGGATTACAGGAGTGCAACACCACTCCAGTTTTGGGGCCAGTATGGTGAGCCTGGGTTCTGGGGACAGCATGACATATGCAGTGAATGGAATCAAATTCCAGACCTTGTGCTTGCTAGGCAGGCTCTTATACCACTGAGCTGTCTCTCCAGCCCAGTGTTTGGTATCTATAATATTCTACTAATTTCTATTAGTTCCTTGAAAAGAAATGTTTGTGCTTATATTGTTTACTCAAATTTTCATACCTATATTTATTTAATATGAGCAGCTACTTTGAAGTCAACAATATTCAGTGTGTTAGTCATTGTTACTCTCCTAATATATTGCTTTAAAATTTTGTAACCTTGTTTTTACTGTATTTTCTCTTCAAAAAATAAAAAGTACAAACTTCCTCAGTGTCAAGAAGAGGAAAACCTACCTACCAGAAAATACGAGGTGTAACTACTGCATTTAGTTTTTAAATACTATCTTCTAAGATGAAGAAACCTGGCTAAGCATTCTTATTTGCTGAGGATTGTTGTTAACCATAGTTTCAATATAAGCTCCTATGCAACATGTGTCATGGCTGCAAGTATTTCTGGTGTTCATTTATTTTCATCTTGTAGTAACAGGAGGATTCGAGTTCATGCATTGGTTAGTCATACAGCACTTCCAGTAATCCAGGCACTGTGCTTGGCTCTAAGATTCTAGTGGTAAACAAGGTAGATGCAGTATTTGCTTGCACAGAGATGAGTCACCAAGGAATCTTGAGCACCACAGGGAAGCTACCTACCCTCTAAGTAGTTATGATGTGGCAGGCAGAATGAAAGGGAAAGCCCAAGATGCTATTGGTAGTGAAGGTCATGGATCATTACCCTAATCACGGAGAGGCAAGGATGATTTTTCTAGAGGAAGTAACAGTGAAAGTGAGACTTTAGAGTTATAATTTGCATTTCAACAACATATTTTGTTTGAAAATAGATTCTCTTTGCTTCAAAGGAGTTTGCACATGGGCTGGGACATATCATTGGTTCTTCAGGAGATTCCTGTTACAATACCGGGTACCCACTAAAACTGCCCTCTATACACACCAAGAAATTCCACCAAGAAATATTAGAGTCTTAAGGAAATTTTACATTTGTGAGATTGTAGGGAAGCTGGAAGGAAGCTTAACAAGAAAGGAAATTATGCATGGAAATTGATATAAATATGAAATTATTATGTACAGTCAGGGTTAAATAATGCTCTAGAAGGAATAAAAGAACCACCTGGATGTGTTGCAAGCGGCAGTGGAATATCAAATCACGACGTATTTCACCACTTATAGTATTTAGAGTTGCAGGTAAAGAGCAATAATAAATTCGTAGACCAACATTTAATAGATTTTAATATTGTTTTTAAATTTATAGACAATGCACCTACTTAGGAACTGCACCTTGTTGAAGCACTCCCACCCCCGCCCCGTTATGCCACTAGGTGGCAGTCACACTGAGGTTAGAGAAGGATACATTTTCCAGCCCAGTTCTTAAGAAATTTCTGCTCTACAATTCTGAGAAAATCAGTGCTCACAAGTACCTCTTGGGTTGTGGCCTCTTCTAAAGCATCCGGAGACATCACTGCATACTTCTGGCATTAGTGCTGCGGAAAGTAGCCACGTATGGTCCTGATGTCAATACAGACAGAGAGAAGAATTGCTGCAATCAGCCAGTTGTCAGGCAACCGGAAACTCCTTTGTTCAAGAAACGGCCAGTTGTTTCCTCAAATATCCCTTTTTCTTTGGCTAGTGCAGATCTAGTATGAATATGACTGCTCCTCTAAATCTGAAACAAAGCCACAGTCTCATGAAGTAACATTGGGAAGGGTCGCATATTAACCTTCAGCTACAGTCAGGAGGATGCCTGGAGCATGACAGCAGCTTGCCAGAAGGTTGATGGAAAGCAGTAATGAGGGACATGAAAAAGGTCAATGTGCATTTGGGGTTATAACTGTGGCCTTCAGGGCGCCCTGAAGTTTCAGGAACTGAGTAGAAATTCCAAGAATATTGAGACATTTTGGCAACTTGAGAAAAGAAGCTCCTCTAGAAAAAAAATTACTAACAATTAAATGGTCTTGGATAGAAAATGAAAAGCTGGTTGATAAGATAGGGAAGGAAAGTTTCCAAGCAAGTAATTATGGAGGCAAAAGTTTCCAGAAAGAACAAAAGGAAGGGAGAATCTCAAAAAACAAAATGGAATCTAGTCATCAGTTTGTTCACGTTTGAAAGTATATACTGTTTTCCTTTGTCCTTGCCCTCTCAGTGAACTAAGAAGTGGACAAGTTTTGTGTTAGTCACACTTTGGCCAGTCCTCTAGTAACTTTTATCTCCTACCCCTGATGCTCAGCATCCTCTTGTTTGCCTTGATTTTTTTCCCAACACTATACAAATTGAAGCACACTTAGGATTTGGCTCTTTGGTATCATCAAAACATAATCCATCTATTGAAGTTTGACCATTATAAATGCAAAAAGTCAATTTTCAGAAGCATACATGGCACTGCAAATGTTGACTTTTCTAGCTCACTAGACCAAATGTATGCATTTCTTATTCTACTATTCTTTTTTTGTCTTTTTGAGACAGGGTCTCGCTATGCAGTTCAGGCTGGCCTTGAGCTCACTTTTGTAGCCCAGGCTGGTCTCGAACTCACACCAATCCTCCTGACTCAGCCTCCCGAGTGCTGGTATTACAGGCGTGCGACACCACTCCCCACTTCTACTATGTTTTTAACATATAAAAATAAGCAACTTAGTAAAATTAATCAGTTAATGACTGATAAAAATTTGATTCACTACCATATGAAAAGTTTGTATCCTATGAAGAACAATTTACTTATTTAAATGTTCATTAAACTTCTGTATCTATATGGACTTCGTCAATCAAAACTTTCTGTATCTCATGAAATAGTTGTATGTGCAATGTAATGACTAGCAAAATATATACTAAAGAAGATACTAGGAAGATCAAAATAAAAGTAACCCATGTTCACAAGGAGATTTTCAGTTCCTGTACAGTTACTCTATGGCTCCGCAGATAGCTGTGGCCCCAGATTAAGAGCTACTGTTCAAACCAGAGGCATTACTGAAGCAAGCTTAATCTCTTTGAAAATTTTAAATTTAATATACTTTTGAGTCAGCATAGTGTGGTCAAGGCTCTCCCATATTGAACAGTACAAACATATTTACTGTACTATGTCCAAGTCAGAACAGTTAAAGATGACAAAAGAAACATGAAGAAATATTCATTTCCAAGAACCAACAAAATGCTCATGTGAATGATTGCCATGGAGACAAATATTGGCACAAGTTTATGGAACATTAAGTGTTTAACATTTAACAGCAGAGCTTGGCAAACAATAGTCTATTCATCAAGGATTTTCTACTGTAACATTTATAGCAGAATTGATTTGTCCAAAATAACACTAATGAAGAAGAACTGAGCAATCAGCGAGTAAACTAAAATCAACTTAATTGTGTGTTTTAAAATGAAAAATTTATGGTATGTTAGTTATAACAATAAAAATTCAATTTAAAAACTTTAATAAGTGTCATCAAATGTACTCACTTAAACATAGTTGTCATTTTAAGGCCCTGGTATATGAGGCCCTTAAATCTTCAGTATTGAGACTCTGTGAATTTAGAAAGTTCACAGCTTCAGTGAAGACTGACTCTTTTTAAATTATTTTTTCTCTTTAAAGAACACAAAATCATGTTAGAAAGAAAAAACAAAAACAGCATTAGAGATGATACAAGGTGGCAATAAACAAAGTCATAGAAATTCAACTGTAGTTACTATATTATATGATGCTATCTTCAAATTACTTGTTCAGATTACCAGATATAAATACGCAAGATTCATTTAAATAAAAACAAAACAATAACAGCAAAGTTATAAGAAATGTAAAAGAATTAAAAAAAATAAAAAGAGAAAAAAATCATCATTAACTATTTCCTTCAAAAGACCTCTAGAAATTTGGTGCCGCACGCCTGTAATCCCAGCACTTGGGAGACTGTAAATAGGCTAATTATTATGAATCCAATCTCATAGTGAGATCCTGAACACCCTGTAGACCCTTCCCAAAAGTACAAAACAAGGAATAACAAAAGACCATCAGAAACTGACGTAAAATTATCCAAACTATTCTGCATATATACCTAAATATATCTTTTCCCTTCTTTCATCTGCCGTTTTCCTCCCAGTTTTTCCTTCCTACTGAACAAATTATTTCCCTTTCACAGTTTCTGTTGTACTTGTAGTTTTTAACTATTCTCTCAGGTTCTCACACTTAGTGAAATAATATGATGTTTGTACAAGTGGATCTGATTCATTTCACTCACTAATACAGCTTCTAGCTGTATCCATTTATGTACAAAAGCTTCGGGGGTTTTTGTTGTTGTTGTTTGTTTTTTATAAATGAGTAATACTTCATTGCTACAAATATCACATCTTCTTCATCCATTCTTCAGTTGATAGGCATTTGGGTTGTTTCCAAGATTTAGCTATGACAAATTGTGTTGCTATAACATTGATCACACATATATTGCCGTGGTATGATGATTTCAGTTCTTCTGGAAAAATGCCTAAGAGGGAAATAACTGACTTAAATGAAATCTCCAATCCTAGCTTTTTGAGGAATCTCCACACTGATTTCCATAATAGTTGTACCAGTCTGCACTCCTGCAAACAGTGGAGAAAGGGTTCCTTTCTCCTATAGCTTCTCCTGCATTTGTTATTAGTTGACTTCTTAATGATAACATTCTTTTTGGTGTAACATGGTACCTCAGTGTTGTTTTAATTTGCATCTCTTGAATGACTAATAATGTTGAACGTTTTTCCATATATTTGTTTATTTTGATTTGTGATATATATCTATATCTATATATAGATAGATATAGATTATAGATATATATATATATATATATCAGATGCCCATTTTTGGATTGGGTTTTTGAATTATTTTAATTCTTTATATGATCTACCTAGGAGTCCTTTGTCTGGAGAACAGTGTGCTATATCGTCTCCCACTTCATGGCTTTTCTTATTCTGTTAGTGATTTCTCTTGATGGGCGCAAACATTTAAAAACATGAGATCTCAATTATTGATCCTTTGTAGTACTTCTCATGCAGCTTGATTTTTGTTCATGGACTCCTTATCTACTCCCTTATCCTTTAAGTTTCTATCTAATTTCTTTCCCAGAAGATTTAGTGCTTCAGTTTTAATATTTAGATCTTTAATCCACTTTGACTTTAGTTTAGTGCATGGTGACAGACTCTGGCCTAGTTTTACTTTTGGGCATATGGACAGTCAGGATTTCCAGCATTATTTATTAAAGAGGCCATCTTTTCCCAAAGAACATATTTGGCACCTTTGTCAAAGATAAGATGGCTAAATGTGTTTGCTATTTTGTCTACATGTTCTAATATTTTCTATTGCTCTCAGGTGTATTTTTTTTTCAGATTGCTTTTGCTATTGTAAGTCTCTTCTAGTTCCACTTGAATTTTAAGAATGTTTTTTCTAAAACTCTGAAGATTAATAGTTGTGTTTTAATAAGCATTGCATTGAATCCGTACAACAGTTTTGGGAGTATGGCCATTTTCACAATGTTGGTTCTTCGTATCCAGGAGCAAGGAATATATTTCTGTTTTCTGAAATCCTCTCCCATGTCTTTTGTTGGGTACTATAATTATCACTCTATAACTCTTTTATTTCCTTTCTGAGATTGATTCCTAAGTATTCCATTTTGGGGGTGTTATTGGAAAAGGTGAGGTTTCCATAATTTCTCTCAGTCAGTTTATTGTGTATAGAAACAATATTAATTTTGGAGAGTTGACTTTGTATGTTGCCATGCTTCTGAAATTTGTTATTCAATCTATAGATTTCTTAGTGGAGTTTCTGTGGTCTTCTATGTGCAGTATCATGTAACCTGCAAATAATAATAGTTTCACTTGTTCTTTTGCAATCATTATTGCTTTTATTTCTTTCTGTTGTCTAATTACTATAGTGAATGTTTCCAGAACTATATTCAAAAGCAGTGGTCACAGTGGACATCCATTTGAAGACTGATGCTTAATTATATAGTCCTCTACATGTTCTGAAAGGAAGCAACAGTAAACAGTATCAGTAAGTGGCATGGAGTATCATAGTTAAAACTCAAACACTGAAATCAAATGTTTCAAGATCTTGTGTTTCCTGTATGAGTTTTGGAAAATGACTTTTTTCTTTCTGAACCTTACTACTGTTTATTGTATTGATTTTTCCTGCATCCTAGCATTTATTTAAGGAACAATGAGTTAACAGACTTAAGATGCTTCTCATAGTACCTCTTTCAAACTTTTCCTCACAGCCCTTTGATAACATGTAACTATTGTATAGTAAAGAATGAATAATAGCTTGGAGGAAGTTTTTGAAGTGGTGAAGTCTGGCCATACGCCAATACATTTCCTACAAAATTTTAATAAAAAATGGAGTCAAATGAAATTGTGCCTTGTACACTTATTTGTTTTTTTTAATGTTTTTATTGTTTAAATTTAACATGGGTTATATTACATATTTTCATCATCAGATCAGTTTAGATTAATACATATAGGCATATAAGATTGATCAAACAATTAAGCATTAACCCTTCCAAATCAACATTATTATTTTTTTTCTTTTCCCCTTTCTTTTCTTTGAAAGTTGACATATTGCATATTGTCCTCACAATTGTTCCACAGAGTACAGTGTGTGGGCATGACCCACTTCCCTATTGATGTTGCTTAGAAAAACAAAAGGAAAAGAATATACTTCTCTTTGGACTAAGAGGAAGCAGATACATACACAGTCAAAGGTTTTGCAATTGCAGTGGGCCTCCAGTGAAGCTCGTGAGGTTGGAGGCTAAGCCTCCTAAAGCTCATCTCACCAATCTAGCTCTGCGTTTCATGCATTGTAATTAAGCATTTTTTTTTCTTGCTGGGTGGTCAAGGGCAAGTTGAAGCAACACCTGTATAACAAAACATTCTTTTTTTTTTTTTTTGTATCTTCCAGGGTCAAATCCCCT
>PVJA010028222.1:0-27810 GCA_004027025.1 Myocastor coypus | reverse complement strand
AAAAAAAAAAAAAAAAAAAAAAAAAAAAAAAAAAAAAAAAGAGTAAGTTCTCAAACTCTTCTTTTCCAAGATTATGTGGTTATTCTGAATCCCTGCATTGCCAACTACATTTTAAAGTAAGTACGCTAACTTCTACAACAACACAGCCAATGAGTAAGTTTTGATAGAGATTTTGTGAATCTGTACTTCAATTTATGAGACACTGCTATCTTGACAGTATTAAGTTTTCTGATCAATGAACATGGGATAGTGTTTTATTTCTTTCTCTTTTTTTTGGTCAGAAGTTTTTATTTTATTGTTTAATTTTTACAGTACATAGTGCACACATTCATATATATCCCATCTTGATTCTTTTTACTTTCCCTTCCCCTACCCTCCTTCTTGTTTCCCTCATCTTCAAATCCCCTCCCCATCCTTTGAAAGAATCAATTCTTTGATTCACTGATCCCATGTATTGTTTATCTCAATTTCATTTATTTCTTCTCCGGCCTTTATAATTTCTTTTCTTCTACTGGTTTCAAATTTAAATTGTTCTTGTATTTCTGTAAATTTGAGTTGAGGCATTGATTGTTTATTAGGGAGTATTCTGTTCTTTTCATGCACCCATTTATAGCTATAACCTCCCCTTTTAGAACTGCTTTCATTGTGTCACATAAATTAGTGTAGGTCATGCTTTCACTGTAATTTGATTCTGGATGGGGGTTTTTTTATTCATTCACTGATTTTCTTCTGTGGTTCATTGATTACTCAATAATGTATCATTTAACTATGTGTTTGCATAGTTTCTGTGGCTTCTTTTGCTATGGGTTCCTATCTTCATTCTATTGTGATCTAATAATATGTATGGAATTTTTTCACTTCTTTTGAATTTACTTAATATAAAATGCTTTCTGACCTAAGTTATGTTCTGTTTGGGAAAAAGTTCCATGTGCTATTGAAAGTAATGTATACTGGGGCTGGGGAGATAGCTCAGTAGAATAAGCACTTGCCTGGCAAGTGCAAGGGCCTGGGTTCAATCCCCAATTCCGCAAAAAGAAAGAAAATAATATGTATTCTTTTTAGTAGATGAAATACTTTGTAGATCTCTATTATGTCCATTTATTCAATTTAACTCTGATGTTTCTTTGTTGATATTTTTTTCTGATTGACCTAATTGTGAAATTCAAGTCTCCTGCCATAATTGTATTGGTGTCTATCTGTCCTTTTAAGTCCAGTAGGTTTCATTTCATAAAACTGAGTGTGTCAACATCTGGTGCATAGATACTTCCAATTGTTATCACTTCCTGCCAAACCGTGCCCTTTACCAGTATGTAGTGGCTATCTTTTTCTGACTCGATCAATTTTGGTGGGAAGTCTGCTATATCTGAAAATAAGGTAGCTACTCCTGCTTGTGTTGGGTTCCAGTTGGATGGAATATCATTTCCTATCCTTTCACTTTCAGTCTATCTACTTCCTTTTGGATGAAGTATATCTCCTGCAGGCAATATAGAGTAGTATTTCATTTTATTATCTAACCTGCCAATCTCTGTTTTTTGATTGGGGAGTTGAGACCATTTAGATTGAAAGTTATTATTATAAGGTGTTTACTGAATTTTGTTATTGCATTGTCTTTCTAATGCTGAATGCTTTTTTCCCTCTTTTTCATTTAACTACTTTTCCAGTTAAATGTATATTTCCTTTGGGCACTTCAGTGCTAGTGGCCTTGCCTGTGACAATCTAGGATTTCCTAAAGTATTTTCTGAAATGCTAGTTTAGTGGTCATGTATTTCTTTTGTTTGTTTTTTGGGGTTTGGTTTTTTTTTTTGGTCTTTGTCTTTGTCTTTTTGAGACAGGGTCTCACTATGCAGTTGAGGCTGGCCTTGAGCTCACTTTTGTAGCCCAGGCTGGTCTCGAACTCACACTGATCCTCCTGCCTCAGCCTCCCGAGTGCTGGGATTACAGGCGTGCGCCACCACGCCCAGCTGGCCATGTATTTCTTTAGAATTTTGTTGATTCATAAAGTCTTTACTTCTCTGTCAATTTTAGAGACTAATTTTTCAGGATATAAAAATCTAGGTTGGAGCTGAGCGTGGTAGCACATGACTGTAATCCCAGCACTTGGGAGGCTGACACAGGAAGATCAGTGCAAGCTCAAGCCCAGCCTAGGCTACAAAAGTGAGTTCAAGGCCAGCCTGAACTTCATATCTATTTACAACTACTGTACCATAAATTAGTTATATTATAATTTCACACCATTTTAATGTTTTCCTTAAGAAACTCTAAGATGATGAGTTCTGGTTTACTAAGTAAACACCTTTCTTGTGATCAAAGATCTCCTGAGAAGCACTTCCAGCCACCCAAAGGGACAGCTGATTCACAACAGAGCTGCCCAGCACTGAGACACGGATTACAGCTCACTTTCCAGGCTGGTCTCAAACTCACACTGATCCTCCTGCCTCAGTTTCCCAAGTGCTGAGATTATAAGTGTGAGCCATCATTCCAGGCTCTTCATTTTTTTTGTTTGTTTTGTTTTTGTCTTTTTGAGACAGGGTCTTGTTATGCAGTTCAGGCTGGCCTTGAGCTCACTTTTGTAGCTCAGGCTGGTCTTGAACTCGCACCGATCCTCCTGCCTCAGCCTCCTGAGTGCTGGGATTACAGGCATGAGCCACCACGCCCAGCTAGCATTTTAAATATTTTAAAAAGAAAAGGAAAACTGAGTAAAAACACATTCCTCTGTGTTTGTATGAGTGGTTTCTTTCCAAGGCCAGTGGTATTACAATCCTCTAGAGATGGAGGGCACAACTAGGGCCTATTGTGTCCAAATCTACTTTTATGAGTATGATTACTGAGTCCTGCCCTGCCTTGCCCACTGGGCATGGTCAGTCAGTGGTGTCTTAAGGTTGTATGCACTCCAACCGCTCTTAATGTGTGTGCCCTTCTGTATGCCCCAAATCACTGCTATCTCTGGCTAGCTTTATGGCCTGTGGAGGTGTGAGGTGTCCCTTTTGTTCCAGACGTCCCTCTGTCTATACTTTCTAGCGTGTAGCAAATGTTCAAGCGAAGGTATATTTCTGATCACACTGGCAGATGGCAAAAGCAAACAGACCACTGAGCTCTGTGCTGGAAATAGACAGTAAGGGGGCTTAAACAGATTTCTAGACTTACTGCCACCATTTCAGATCCAGCCAGCTTAGTATGTAACAAAATCACCCTATCTTTTTGGTATGGAGGTACACCACACGACCTGTGCTCACTACTGCTTACTTTTTGGGGATCTGTGGCGAGACCATCCTTTCCTCATGACTGTCTCTTGTGGCCATGTATCTCCTAGTTATTGAGACCCTGAAGTGGAGATGCTGCTTGACTTCTGACTCACAGAGTAGCTCAATTTTAACACATTCCCACTGGCTTGAGCCACAGGTGGACATGCATGACTGTCTCATGGGGCTGTTTACGCTATCTAACTGGGCTACACCATGCTGCCCAATGGGACAGTCATACATACAGCATTAGCAGTTCAGAGCTTCCCAGTAGTGAAACACATCAATTATAGTTCTATCGTGAATATGTTAAACAACGTTCAACCCCTTCCTAAAATGGCTTATGACTAAGCCATGGGGACACAGGGATCCTTTTTATTTCTTTTTTATCTTAAAAAAAATTTTTATTTATTTGACACGGGTCTCATTTATGCTGCTCAGACTCGTACTGGTCCTCCTGTCTCAGGTTTTCCAGTGCTGGGATTATAGGCTGTCTCAGTTACTCATCTCTCATTCAGACACTCAAAATGAAGGAAGAAAAGGTTTATTTAGCTCACAGTTACTGGAAGTTTCTGTTCGTACTCAGCTGGCTCCAAAGCAGAGAAGCACTTGACAGAGAGCAATTTTTCATGGTGGCAGCAAAGAGCAAGACAGGAAAAGAGGAGTAGTAGCAACAGTGGCAACAGAGAGCAACTCTGTCTCCCTTAAGTCACTCACATTCAGGCTATCTGCCCCAGGCAGGGTGTAGCACTCACACCCATAATCCCAGTGGATCATGACTTAACCACAAACTCTTGAAGTCCACCCCATGACTGCATGAGGCTTTGTAGGGGGACAACTAGACACAAACTATAACACAGGCATGCACCACAGAGCTGTGGCCAGCTCTGTGTGGGGGCCAGCACAGCATGTGGTACCAGGGATGGAACCCAGATCCTTGCTCTTGCCAGGCAGGTGTTCAGACCCCCAAACTACCTCCCCAACTTTAGGATCTCTTTTAGAGTAAAATTCCATCTTTACTTGCAGTTTACAATAACCATGGACTCTTCCTGGAGCTAGTGCTGCCATGGGTCTCCCTGGGGCTGCCAGCAGCCTCTGGGCTTGACTTCTGTTTGAGGAGATGAGGAGCCAGGGTTAGCATTCCAGACTATGCTGGATTTTTTTCTTCAGTTTCTCTGTAGTGTTCAGTTTTCCTAACGGCTCTTTTGTGATTCCTTTTTGCTTTTTTCCCCTGAGGTGTATCTACTCCAAGTCCTAGCAAGTCTATATTTTGCTACTGGTCTTTTTCCTCATCATTTTTAGTATCTATTTAAGTCTTTCAAATATTCCTTTAACAATGCTTTGCTGACTTCAGTATCAGATTTTGCATTTCTTCATTAACTTTATAAGTACTTTATTCTTTTTTATAATAGTCTTCTCCCTATTGGTCTTGGTCAATCCAGCTAAATATTTTCTCATTGTCTTGTTTACCTTTTTAAAAACTGACATTTGATTTATTGGTTTTTTCTCCATTGTTTTTCTATTCTCTATTTCATTTGTTCTCTAATCTTAATTATTTCCTTTCTTATCCTTCCTTTAGGCTCAGTTTGTTCTTGTTTTTCTAGTTTTTTCAGCTTTATTAACTTGAAAGTTTTCTTTTTCTTTAATAAAGGCATTTATAGCTATAAATTTCCTTCCTGGTACTACTTCAGCTGCATGTCATTCATTTGGATATATATGTTTTCATTTCTATTTACCTCAGAATGCTTTCTCATTTTTCTTATGATTTTGTTTGCAGCCTATTGGTTGTCGGAAATGTATTATCTAATTTTCACATTTCTGTAAATCACAGATTTCCTTCTATTACTGACTTTTCATTTAGTTTCTCTGCAGTACAGAAAACACTTCATATTATTTCAGTTCCTTTAAATTTATTGATATGTTCCAAGGGCCTTTAAGAATGAGAATGGCTGGCCAACCAGATAGCTCAACGGACTGAAGCTCCTGCTTAGGCAGGCAAAAGGACTGGGGTTCAATCCCCAGAGTGCCACGCTGGCCCTTCCCCACAAGAATGTATTGAGACAGCAAATGAGACTGGGCATGGTGGCACACACCTGTAATCTCAGCATTTGAGAGTGCTGAAAACAGAAGGATCACTCCGGCTTGATCTCTGTAGTGAGACCCTGTACTAAATACAATTTAAAAAAAGAACATAAATGCTGCTGCTCTTCAGTCTTTCTATTTTCTTATTCCTAATGGTTCTAACCATTATTGAAAGTGGGGCAATGAAATCTTTATCATTTTGTGGAATGATATCTACCCATAATTATCTCCCAGGCACTTGAAATTCGATGTGTTAAGAATTGGTTTTACATTGTCTCACTTCTCAAGCCCATCTAATTGATGACACCCAGGTGCTCTCCTCAGAAACTTGAGAGTCATTCTAGATCCCTATTTCTCTCCTCGCCTACATCTAAATTGACAACCAAGTCCTGCTATTTCATTCATTGGTCCACTATTCTTTGTGTCATCTATCTCTGCCCTACCTGGTTCAGATCCTTGCATCTTACACCAGATCTACTACAACTAGTCAGCTTGCTTCTATTCTCAACAATGTTTCACTAATGTTGTTCATTCCACCTGGAATAACACACTCATCTTTAAAGAACGATCTCCAGAGTCCTCCTCTTCTCTCAGGAGCCCTCCATATGATCTCATGCTCCCCTCTGGATCTCAGCCTCCTGTGTATGCTTCTATCCCAGGGGTCACCACATGATTTTACCAGTGTCTTGCCTTAGGCAGTGATGCCCAAACTTTTAGAAATGAGCGTCCAAGTTGCAACCCAAAACCCACTTATTTATTATAAGTGCCAACACTGCAATGAAACCTGAATACTGAGTTTTGGATTTAGAAGAAAAATTTGTACACTAACAACTTTTATTTTAAAAGAAAAACAAATAACACACATGCCATGGGTTAGCCCCCACTCCCCTAGAGGATTAGTTAAAAAGCACAGAATCTGGTGTCTATGTCAGTACTGTATAGATTTAAATCCTGAGTTTTCTAGGTTCAAGTTGTGTGATTGAGTCAATTGGTAATAGTATCAGATTCACAAGGTGATATTTAATTAGTAGGTGTAAAACACTTAAGTACTATTATTATTATTATTGTTATTATTCAAATCTGTGGTCCTGGCATTTTAGCAAAAGCCTAGAAAATAATTTAGTCCATGTAGATTGAGCAGAAATGAGCTTAACTATTTCCTTCCTTTCTTCTGATTTTTTTCCTATACTTTCTTGTTCCCCGTATGAAAATCTCCTCTTCCCTCTCCCTGTTAACATGGAAAATTTATCCTTTAAGATCCAGCTGTGTGACTTCCTGCACACAAGAAAATTTTTCCTTTATTATCACAAGCAGTCAGTCTACACAGTCCCTGTCATACCATGTGGATTGAGTAGTGGCCATAATAACAGCTATCATTTACTTGCTGGGTACCAAGTACATAATATGATTTTTGTCATTTAATCTTTAAAATTACCCTTGTATGAGACAAAAATTATTGTCTCCATTTTATTAATTAAAAATATTGTGGTCACCAGTGTGCTTATATAACTTACAGAACATCAGATGCCTAATAATTGAGAGATGAAAGCTAGTAGCCAGGCCTAACTTCAAGGCTCATATACCTCATTTCGCTGCTGCTATTAGTTTGTACATCTGTTTCTCCACCTATCAGCTCCTTTGGAGCAAGGGTCTATCCCATCAGGTGGCTCTCTCAGAGTTAGGACTGTGTCTCTCAGAAAGGCCTCACGTTTACCAGGTGCAAGCATCAGTACTTTCTCCTCTGGCTCTCTCCATAGTGCTGAGCTAGGGTTCTATGCTGGCTAGACAATAAAGGAAAGAACAATAATCGAAGGGCAATGAAAGCAGCTCAGCCCCCAGGGCCCCCTTGGCCGTGTTTGCTGCTGCTCTAGCGCGCCTGGGGGCTATAAAGAGGCCTCCTTGGAGTCTGAGCTCACTGTGTCCCCTGGGTGGTGATGTCAGCCTCCTGCTCTGGAAGGGCCCTGAGTCTACAATCACACTGACATCATCCATGTTTCTGTGGGCCTAATAAAGAACTCCAGATCTCACTACTTGACCTTGTCTGAGGAAACTTCTATTAATTTTGGGGATCCATTTTTTTTCCTGAGATTTCTTTCCTTATGTGGGCAGCTATCTTTCCTAGGCTTCAGCCTACCTTACCTGTACCCTAAAACCATAAGTTTCACTCAGCAGCTTATTCAATCCAGAAACTTCCTGGAATCTCTGACATACCAACCTAAATTGGGAAAACACGGTGGATTACAAAAAAAAAAAAAAAAAAATCCCTAGTGGTTTGTGACAGACTGTGAAAGGAAAAAGCTTAGCAAATGAAAATTAGGACAACTTGTCAATTTTTCCAGGATCTTGACCTTCATAGAACTGCTCTACTTCAGAGTAGCTAAACAATATGAAAGGGCTTTGTGATCATATTGTAAAATATGTATTTGGCCTTGATCCTGCTTCCTGGTTTACAATTATTAAAATACTTGAGCTATTCAGTGATGTATCGGGGTGTGTTAGTGAGTTGACTGGACGGCTGGCAATTTCCATGTGGCTTCAAGATGGGGGATAACTGCAGAAAAAACTAAGCCAGAGCTGGAGGGTTGGGACTTTCACAGCCCAATTCCTGAGGAGAAGAGAGACTCAGTGATTCATGCTTATGTAATGAAGTGTTCATGAAAACTCAAAACACAAGGTTTGGAAAGCTTCCAGACAACTGGACAAATGGAGGCTCCTGGAGGGTGGCAGCCCAGAGAGGACAAGGGACTTTCTACCCCTTCTCCCATACCTCGCCCTATGTGTTGCTTCATCTGTATCCCTTGTAATATGCTGGCAGATATAAGTACGCATTTCTGAGTTCTGCGAGCCACTTAAAGGAAGCTGTCAAAGGCATTGTGGAGCCCTGGTTTATGGCCAGTTGTCAAAATTTCAGGTTAAGAAAAAAATTCCTAGGACTTGTGCCTGGCATCTAAAGTGGGGAAGGGAGGACTCTTGAGGACTGTTCCAGAAGCAAATTGAAGTCGAGGACACCCAGATGGTGCGTGCTACTGCACTGCTTGTGTGGTAGGTGGAGCAGAACCCATACATTCTGTGTCAGAAGCACACTGTGAGAATGTGACAGGAGAAACTGAGAGTGAATTCGCTCTTTTTCTCAGTCCTCTGGGGCTTCAACCATGAACTCTAGGGTTTTTAACTTACCAGTCTCTGTTAGCTATTAGGAAATCATATCCATAAAGGGATTCCTCTCTCCACCACCAACCCTTAGTGTATTCAATTCATCATCCATCAAATAGCCAAATGGATAGTCATTTAGCATAATATCTGCCACTATGGAATATTGTTTTATTAATTAATATGTGTTAGTATAGTACATGCATTTTATAATCATCTTGGGGAGCTGGTACATGTACAGGGATATGTTTTGAAACAAAAACTAGGGAGATACTGCTATGCTTGGAATCCTTCCATGGTTCCCACTGCACCCAGAATAAGTCCAGACTGCACAGTGACCCCATGTGCCTTCCCCTAACTACCTGCAACTCTTAGGTTTACCTAGCAACACCCTTCCTATGTCCACTCCACTCCAGCCACATCAGACTCCTTCCAGTCCCTCGAGCACATTGAGACCATGACTGTCCCATGTTTTTAGTATTCATATTTATGCTCAGAACTTCAGAATGAGTGAGAATTAGTAGGTCTTAGCTACCTCCTCAGAGACAATATATGCACAACAGCATTGATAACTTGAGCATGGTGTTTAAAATATTAAAATTTAAAATACAGTGGAGGTACCAACCTTCTAGAAAGCAGCACTGAGCCCACGACAAATGGAGATGATGCTACTATAATAGAGAAGCAGAGGTCTGGGTGATATATCTAAACCTAATCGCTCTCGTGGTGACAGTACTGGCTTGGGCGCCAACTCTGACATGCTTTTCATGCTAACATAATGCATATTACAGTCCCCCAAAGACTCATGTCCACAGAGCTTGACTCAAGGCAGTGGTGTTTAGAGGCAGGGCTTGGAGAGGTACCTGGACCATGAGAGTGCTGTCCCGACTGATAAATTAACCCACTGATGAGTTCATAACTCAAGGATCCTGTCAGGAGTGGGACAATATATAAAGAACTCAAAAACATTGCCCCCTCAATAAATGATTCAATTCAAAAATGAGCAACCAAAGTAAACAGATACTCTTCAGAAGTACAGATGACCAATAAACACATGCAAAAATGTTTAGCATCACTGGCCATTAGAGAAATGCAAATTACCACAACACCGAAATACTATCTTATTCCAGAAAGCATAGCTACCACCAAAAAATCAAATAATAACAAATGTTAGCAAGGCTGCAGGAAAATGGAACACTTCCATGTTGTTAGTGGAAATGCAAAATAGTACAAGCACTATGGAAATCAGTGTGGAGATTCCTCAAAAATCTAAAACTAGTAGGGCCGTCCAGATAGTTCAGTGGACTAAAGTACCTGCTCAGGCAGGCGCAGGGACTGGGATATGCTCCCCGGTATGCCTCCAGCCTCACCCCCGGGGTACACAGAGCCAGCCATTAAGACTGGACATGGTGGCATGCACCTGTAATCCCAGTGCTTGAGAGGTTGAAAACAGGAAAATCATTATAAGTCCAATCTGCGAGGTGAGACCCTGTAAACCCTTTACAAAAAAAAAAAAAAAAAATCTGAGCCAGGTGTGGTGGCGCACGCCTGTAATCCCAGCACTTGGGAGGCTGAGGCAGGAGGATCGGTGTGAGTTCAAGACCAGCCTGGGCTACAACAGTGCGTGTAAGGCCAGTCTGAACTGCAAAGTGAGACTCTATCTCAAAAAGACAAAAAAAAAAAATCTAAAACTAGAAATTCCACTTGACCTTGCTATTTCCCTTTTAGGTATCTTCCTAAAAGAGTTAAAGACAGTATTTTGCAATGATACATGCATATCTATGTTTTTAAAAAAAAAAAAAAAGTCTTGATATTTTGGGCTGGAGGGGTAGCTCAGTGGCATAAGTGCTTGCCATGCAAGTGCAAGGCCCAGAGTTCAATCTCCAGTACCACACATACACAGAAAGCCTTGACATGCATATCCATGTTTATAGTATTACCATTTATAATAGCTAAATCTTAGAAATGGCCTAAAATGCCCATCAACAGATGAATGGATAAAGAAAATGTGCTACTTCTACACAGTGGAGTACTACTCTGTGATAAAGAAAGTGACATTTGTAAATAAATGGAAACACTTCAGAACTGTAATATTAAATGAAATAAATCAAACGTTTAAATGTTTTATGGTGTTGATTATATGAGAACCCTAAAACAGTGATGAAGAGCCAAATAAAAGATAGATGATAGGAAGTGGGGAGACTTTCCTCAAATGAGAAAGGCAGTAAAATATGGAAGGAAGGAGAGGGGAAAAAAATGGAAATATAGTGGAGCTTTTATAAATGGGAAAGTGGCCAGGAGACAAAAGGGGCAGGAAGGAATAGGAGGGTGTCTTAGGCACTTTTTACTTGTTGCTGGGACAAATACCCAACACTCAAAATGAAGGAAGGAAAGGTTTATTAGCGCACAGTTACTGGAGGTTTCAGTCCATATTCAGCTAGCCCAAGGCTGAGAGGAACAGGGCAGAGAGCATCCAGTTCATGGCAGGGGAACAGCAATAATCGCGACAGAGGCAACTGAACAACCAGGGCAACCGAAAGCAACAGCATAAGTCTGTCTCTCTGTCTCTTTAAGTTACATTCAGGCTCTCCACCTCAGCCTATCCACCTATAGGCTACAGAACTGTAATATTAAATGAAATAAATCAAACATATGTTTAAATGTTTGAGGCTACACCCATAATCCCAGAAGTACTTAGACCCATAATCCCATCAGTACTAAAACACATAATCCCAGGGATCATGGATCAAGTCTCAAACTCTAGATCAGTAGTAAAACACATAATCCCAGGGATCATGAATCAAGTTTCAAGCTCTAGAAGTCCCCACCACATGACTGCATGAGGCTTTGGGGGGACAACTAGACATAAACCATAACAAAGAAAAGAGGCAAGCTGTATTCTATACGTGTTCCAGCTTCCCACAATAAACAGAATCATTATTACTGCAAATGTGTACTAATGAAAACATAGAATCAAATTTTAAAAAAACATTTCATTAGTATTCAGCTCAAAGGGGTCCATTTGTAGGAACAGGACCAGGCTGCTAGGGGATGCCCAGGAAACCTATCCAGGTCCCCATCCTGTTCTTCCCTCTCTGACTCTTTCCTCTTTTCTCTCCTTCTCGGTTGCTCTGAGATGAGTGGCTCTCCTCCACCAGACCGTGCTGCAGTGATGTTTCTACTTTGCAAGGACCTAAAGCAATGGTGGCAGCTGACCGTGGACTGATGCACACCTGGAATCCTAACTCAGGAGCCTGAGGGAGAAGGAGAACAAATTCCGGACCAGTCTGGAAAACCCAGGGAAAGCCTATCAGAAAAGAAAATTTAAAAGGGCTGAGAGTGTAGCTCATGGGCAGAGTGCTTGCCTAGCATGTGCAAGGCTCTGGGTTCAATGCCTAGTCCTGCAAATAAACAAAAGCAAACAAAAACTCAATATATTTTCTAGTTCTACACCAAATAGGACACTTTACAAAGACAGAATATAGGAATGTGCTAAATTGAACATTACCAAGCAGCAAAATGTGTGTTGTAGTCCTGAGTGCTAGGGCTCTTCCTTACCTCCCAAGTACCAGTTCTCCATGTGCCATCCTAAGCCATTTCTTTTGCACATAAGAAAAGTACCCCTGGCTACACATTTACACTGTGAAATCTTAGCAATGATTCCATTTTCTTAGGGGTTTGGATCCTGCACTCTTTTTCTTGCACTACTACCAGAAGTCAATGTGTAATGTGTTACTGCATCATAGTCTACCAGCTCACTGTCCTTAAATCCTCTTTCTCTATTATTCATTTTTTTTCTTTTTTAATATCTGTCAAGTAATAACAGTGATTGTGCAGCCTTAGGCCAGTTGCTTACATTCCCAGTGCTTTGATTTTCTGATATGGAAAATCAGGGTGATAATATTACCTGTCCTATAGAACTGTTATAATACAGTGCCTAGGGGCTGGGGAGATAGCTCTGTGGCACAAGTGCCTGCCTGGCAAGTGCAAGGTCATGAGTTTGAACCTGAATCCCACAAGAAAAAAAATAATAATAATAATAATAAAACACCTAGCACATAAATATGAGATAAATTTGGCTACTATTATATTTGTAGTAGCTATTATAATTATTATTGTTGATGTTGTTGCCGGACACTCTTGTATGCTAGAGATACAATAGTCAACAAAAGATTAGGGAAGTGCAGGGGCCGGGGTTCAATCCCTGGCACCGCATGCCATGCTGACCCAGCTCTTGAGGGCACAGAACCAGTGATGGAGTCCAAGCATGGTGGCATGTGCCTGTAATCCCAGCACTTGAAAGGCAGAAAACAGGAGGATCACTATGAGTTGGAGCTGCATAGTGAGACCCTGTACAAAAAAAAAAGAGAGAGACAAGATCCTGTTCTACAAAGCTTACATTATGATTAGAAGAAAGTGTTTGTGTGTACATGCAAAATTTCAGACACTTATAGAAAATATTTAAAGAATTAAAATGGAGTGACAAACTACCTACACTCATCAGGGCAGTTATCAGAAAACTAAACAAAAAATAATAACTAACAATTGGTAAAGGTATAGAAAAATCAAAACTCTTAGACATTGCTGGTGGAAACAAAATAATAGAGTCTCCAAGGAAGACACCATATTTTTTAAAAAGAATTAAATAAAGAACTTCTACATGACCAAATAATTTGAATTCTGAGTCTATATTCAAAAGATGGAAAGGATGGACTCAAGCAGGTATTTGCACTCCAAGGGTCACAGCAATGTTCTTCACAATACATGAAAAGTATCAATGGCCAGGCCTCATGGTGCACACCTGTAATCCCAGTGCTTGGGAGGCTGAGGCTGGAAGATCGCTACAAGTTCAAGACAGCCTGGGCTACGAAAGTGAGTTCAAGGACAGGCAGAACTACATAATGATGAAATGGTCTCAGAAAGACAAAAAAAAGGCCTGACATATAAATCAGCAGCACAAGTGCCTGCCTGGCAAGTGCAAAGTCCTTAGTTCAATAAGGACTTCGGTATATGTATCAGGTGTATTATATAATTATATAATATATAATATTTATATATAATACATATCATATATTATATTTTAAAAGGTAGAAACAACCCAAATATCTGTTAGAAGATGAATGGATAAACAAAATATGACAAATACATAGAATGAAATACTATTCATCTTGAAAAAGAAAAGGAATTCTGAAACATGCTATAACATGAATGAAATTTAAAGTCATACTAAAGGACATGAAGCCACCACAGTGAGAATAGTGAAATTCAAAAAAAAAGTAAAAAATAAAAAAATAGTAGTGAAATTCAATAGACAGAAAGTAGAATGGTGATATCCAAGAATTTGGAGATAAGGTGAATGGAATATTATTGTTTAATGGGTACTGAATTTCAGTTTGGAAAACAGTGGCAATATTGCACAATATCATACAAACACTATATACCTCTAATTATACACTATAAAAGAGTTAAAGTTGTAAATTATATGTTATATATAACAAAAGAAATAAATATTGTCATGAATGGTGGCATAGTCAGGCTTTATGAGAAAAAAACAATTTAACACAGGCTCCATAATTCTTAGTATTATTTTATAATAGTAACCCAAAAAGTCAAGTACAACAAGTGCTGGAAATCTGTCCACTCACTAGGAACCCAGAGATTCTAGCTGAGGGCCTGGATCCCACAGCAATGTCCTGCACATGTCCAGCTGAGGACCTATAGCTCATCACTCCTATGAGTCCAGCTGGAAGCCTAGAGCCCATAACAATGTCTCTCACAAGTCTGTTCCATGAATCTGTTCTGTGAAGACCCAGTGGTTAGTGGTGAAAGATAAAATGTCTGTTCCCGTGGGATGAAGGATCTGTGCTAGCAGGCTGAGGGATCTGCACTGGAGCCAGGAAGCAATGAGTAAAATAAGAGCCACAGTACCACAGCCACCCTCCGCAACAGCGAGGTCCTGAGCTCCTTTGAGGATGAGAACAGCCAAGTTCATAGCCAAAAAACCAACACAACAAGCTCCTCAAAAAGAGCCAAGACCCCCAAGAGAACCAAGACCCCCAGTAGAACCAGCAGCCCCCCACCTTCTTTCTCTCCACTTCTCCTTTTAGTGTTGGCAACAATCCCCAGGTGGGCCTCCCACTCCGGCACCACATTGGTTCAGTTCAGCTGGGCATTACAAGCTGACCACCAGTTGGCAGTCCACCACAAATGGAGTGACATGCAGAGCCCATAGGTGTAGGTTCTAGACTGATGGTCACCCAAGATGTGTGAAGAAGGAATACCTAAGGTGAACTCTGAATGATAAGAGACAAAGAGCCTTGTGAAGATGGTGGGGTGGGTGATGGGGAGCAGAGGACAGTCAGGGACCAGGGTGTGCAAAGCCTTCAGTTAGAGCATTCAGGAATTTAAGGAAGGCCAGTAGTATGGAGTGTGGGGGCCACAGTGGGGAACCAGCTGGAATGCAGGGTGGAGGAGTCAGGGTGACAGCCTGGACAGTACTTCCAGGACAAGCAGCACATGTTTTCTCTCATACTGGAGACTAAACAATTCAACCTGAGTGTAGAATAGTTATTAATAAGATTTTGAAGAGGTGTGAATAAAAGGAGGTTGGCTTTCATTGGTGAATGTTGGACACATGTTGGAAAATACTACACTGAGCTCACTTAATATTTACAATTAATAAGTGTTACTCAAAAATGCTAGAAGATTATAGCATACATAAACACTTGGACATGTTAAATACAGAGTATAGGAATTTGCATGGGAGAAGGGCTATTTTCATACTAAGTAAAAAGTGAAGCTATCAACTATTTTAAAAACAAAGTATTTTTCTCTGTAAAAGGAAACAAATGGGACCAGTGAGGAGATTTTTAATTTTTTCAAGATGAGAATGACACAGCAGAAAGGGTGAATAGATGGTGTGCAGGAAAGAGGCAAAACTGTAAGAGAAAAGTTCTTGAGCAAAGAAGAGAAATGAAAGCCAAACCACTACAGAGGGCTCTGTTGACTTGATACCCCTTTAATTCTTTGCTTCTGTGTTTAACAATGCTGGAATGAGGCATACTTCCCCACTTTTGTGTTAAACACTGAGATCAAGTGAAAATAACTTAGTCAATTGTTCGGGAAACATCTGCTCCTGGAAGATAAGACCGTGAGCAAGCTGAAATGATTTGTTCAGTGCCGGGAGCCTGGTTCTGTGATAGAGCCCTTGGCTAGCATGTGTGGGGCCCTGGGTCTTGTCCTCAGTACCATAAAACAAACAAACCAAAAAGTACTTCATAAAATTATTTGTTCATCAAGACCCTCACCTAATTGTGTCCACCCACCTAAAGCTATGTTAAACTGTCTAATCCTACCCAGTTCTCCCACATGCAAGATTCACCTTAAAAATCATCCATCCAGGGCCCTAAATCTGTCCTAATTTCCCCATTTTAAAGTACTAAGTTTCTAGTGCCTTACTGCTCCCATTACTGGACTAAGTCTAGCCAGCTGAGTTTAATGCAATAAACAAATTTTTCCAATGATGTTTTTGGAGGTCAACAATAACTGCTGATGGGGCATAGCTTGTCATCCACTGTAACAGGGACTGTAGACCCAAGTGCTGTGAGGGTTACACAGTGGCGCCAAAATGAATTGTCTTCCTAAAATATAAAAATTATAAGACAACTACCAGGTATCCCCTTCCCATGACTCCTGTAGCAAATCACAACAAACCTTTGATTTGAAATGATACAAATATTTAAGAGTTGCACAGGCAGGAAATCTGAAATGAGTTTATAGTACTAAAATCAAGATGCAAGCAAAGCTGAATTCCTTCTGAAAGCTCTCAGAGAGAATCGATTTCCTTGCCATTTTTAGGCAGCATTCTTTTTCTCGTTGTCCCCTTTAATCCTCAAAGCCAGGTATATTGTCATTGCGATGTCTGCTTACATCATTGCACCTCCTTCTCTGACTCTAGCTTTCTCATCCCTCTAATAATTACTTTGGAACTTAATGATTACATTAGATCTACCTAGACTACCCTGAATAATCTCTCATCTCATGAGCCTTAATCCACCTGTAAAATTCCTTTTGCCATGCAAGATTGCCTGAGCAATTTAGCAAGAAATAAAAATTAAAACAAAGACTGGGAATACAGCTCAGTCCCAAAGCCCTGAATTCAACCCCCAGTGCAACAATAAGAGCAATAAAATGGAATCAGACTTTTAGCTTGACAATAAAATCCAGCCACAATCTAACCTTTATAATCTTCTCCATCATTACATTCTTCATCCAACTCTACTCACGTTATTTATTTATTTATTTAGTACAGGATCTCAGTACCAGGGATTGAATCTGGGTCCTTGTACTTGCCAGGCAGGCACTTACACTGCCAAGCTATTTCCCCTCTGCTCTATTCAATTAATTAAAATTCAATGAACACTATTGTTCACTAATGTCAGGCATTATTTCAGGTACTAGGTATATGGGAGGGGGAGGAGACAATAACAAATAAGATGAATTATGGGAATAAGTGCTACAAAGAAAATACAGCATCTTAAGGAGGATGGAGAGTAACAGCAACAGTGATGTTAGGTTATACAGGAGGTCATGGGAGACTTTTCTGAAATGGAAAGTTGTTCAGGAACCTACAGGGAGGAACCCAGAAGAGAGTGTGGAACATCAATTGTGAAGACCTTGATTGGAAAAAAATCTATTTGCTCTAAACCCATTAAGTCCATCTCATCACCCTTCAAGACTGAGGGTACCAGGATAAGAAGTTAAGGGGCACTCAGGTACACTTAGAGGTTGTTAGTCATTACCTTAAACCTGTAATCACCTGCATTCCTGGAACAGCAGAGCCCAGCTGACTAAAGCCACAGAGATAATCATTTCATAGAAACAGAAATAACCTCAAGTCATGAGGATTCCAGACCTATGAAATCAGGACTGAGATAATGGTCACCTGGACCCTGGCCCACTTCAACTAATCCTTAAAAGCTGGCCTCCTTCTTCGAGGATTAGGGAGAGTGCAGTCATGCCAATCACATGTGCCCACCTCCATCTACTACCTAAATCAGAATCCCTTATTTATCTTCTCTTACCTCTTAGGCTGCAAATTCATGCTTTAGTTCTAGTTTCCATTTCTACTAAAGCAAGGGTCCTCTAGCTGGTGACATTTTCTCTCAGGCCTAAGGCACCATACTCCTTATCAGGAAGCCGGCACAGTTGACTTCCACACTGTGCCCTTAACCCTCAGGAAACTCATTACTGACCCACACTGCTCTGCTGCTCCCTCCTTGCCCCTAGAATCTCTCTCTCTTGCTTAATTAGGGCCAGATCAGATTTCCATTAGGCTGACTTGTGGGGTGGAACTCCTAATCTCTGTGAATTGTGGCCTTGGAGTCTCCCCTTTTCCTGGTTTATGGACCTATGTAGACCACTCTTGCCTACCTAAGAGGCTGCTGTCACCTTGTGTTGGGACCAGTTTCATCCCCTTTTCCTAACCCCTACAGAAGGGGATAAGTTCTTTCTTATTTATTTTCTTGTTTCAGAACTTTTGTTTGTTTGTTTATTTATTTATTTTTATGGCCAGCTCAGCCTGCCCTCAGGGCAGGGCTGGCACAGCATGTGGTGCCAGGGATCGAACCGCGGTCCCTGCAGCTGCCCAAGCTTTCCTAAGCAGGTGCTTTAGACCACTGAACCATCCTGCCGGGCCCCAGAAGAAGGAGATAAGTTCTTGGCTACATTTTTTAGTAAGACAGGTTTTTAACATTTTTGTTTTCTCAGGGATTTTGTCCTCAGCCTTAGGCTTTAGCTATCTTTTCCTTACAACAAGAAGGCCCCTACTCAGCATCCTGTTACATATTTATGACCCAAGTGCTAATGAGAAAGCCACCACTTGGAAAGCTGGGAGAGAACTTCAGCCAGGAGGATGAAGGAAGGACCCCCAAGGAGGCTGAGCGACATGGGGGAAGTGCCCACATCTGGGGCTAAGAATCGGTGCCTGGAACACAGAAACTGCTGGGTTCATGGCCACACTCTAATTTGTATAAGTGCTGGGAGCATTCAGTGTCTAGACCTCTGGAGGGACTTAGTTTATCAATATCTTCTTAAGATAGATGACAAAAAGGGGGAGTAGAACCTCAGAAACATGGAAAGATGTTCATTATTATTAATAACAGAAGCTAAGATTAAAATATAGACCAAAGGATTCCTTTTATCTGTTAGACTAATAACATTAATAATTTTTTGAAACTTTGATTAAAATTCATGTTGAAAGAACATGGAAAAAGAAGCACTTCCTACACTGCTGGTGGAAACTGTCAACTAAGAATAAGATCAACTTAGTCAAGAGCAAGGAGAATTACATCTATTTAGGGCTAATTAGAATTGCAATCTGGGAAAACACAGATGCAAACAGTTTTTAAAAATGTGCCCCAATGTTTTTCAAAATGATGACTATATTTATAGCTCTGCGCTGCAAGGAGATTGGAGATTACATCATCTGTTAGTCAGAAACTATGATTGGTGCTGGCAAAAGTTAAGCTGTTCTGTACAAAAAGGACTGACTGTGGTCTCCACCTCTGGGTAGTTTAGGGGAAGGGGTCTGGCATAAAGAGCATGTCTCTGTGCTCAGCTATACTGCGCAGAGGGCAGGATACCTGGGGCTCAGGGCAAATGCTGAACTTCAGAGGAGTCTGAGGCTTCATTAACAGTGGCCTCCCAACCTCATTCTAAGTGTCACAAACCAATGCTACTTTATTTTTATATTTTTTCTCCTTGATAAAGTATACATTAATTCAGTATCTAAGGATTTGGTTTTGTTTCTTTGTTCTGCAGTACTAGGGATTGAACCCAGGGCTGTAGCACAGAGTACACTGACAACTTTTTTTTTTTTTTTTTAGTTATTTTTAATTTTTGAGACAGAGTCTCACCAATCATTAAGTTACCTGGGCTGGGCTTAAACTTGTGATCCTCCTCTCTCAGCCTCCCACAGTGCTGGGATTACAAATGTTCACCCCCATGATGCTGGGCTACAACTTCACAGTATTGATCAAAATGACAAGTGTGGGCTCTGGAGATATCTCAGTGCCATAAGTGCCTGTCTGGCAAGTGCAAGGTCCTGAGTTCAATCCCCACTACTAAAAAAAAAAAAAAAAAAAAAAAAAAAAAAAAAAAAAAAAAAAAAAAAAAAAAAAAAAAAAGAGAGAGAGAGAGAGAGACAAATTGTAAATCTAGGAAATTATTCTCACATATGTAAATAACATACCACCTACATCACATTGCACTAGCAAGAAGACTGAAAATAACCCAGTACTCACTGGAGGACTTAGTTAAATAAAGTACACTAAATCTACCAGGTGGAATAGCTCACACCATGGTGACAAGTGAGGGAGCTCTCTGTATTCTATCCCCGGCCTCCTAGATTTTAGCCTATTTTTTTTAAGAATTTTTTTTTTTTTTCTTGTTTCAGAATTTTTGTTTGTTTATTTATTTATTTTTATGGCTGGCTCAGCCTGCCCTGAGGGCAGGGCTGGCACAGCATGTGGTGCCAGGGATCGAACCACGGTCCCTGCAGCCACCTAAGCTTTCCTAAGCAGGCGCTTTAGACCACTGAGCCATCCTGCTGGGCCCAGACTATTATTATTAATATAATAAATTTTAGATTTTTTTTTTTTTTTTTTGTGGCCAGCTCAGCCCACCCTGGTGGCAGGACTAGCACAGTATGTGATGTCAGGGATCGAACCACAGTCCCTGTACACTTGCGTAAGCTTGCCTAAGCAGGCACTTTAGACCATGGAGCTCTTACTGGCCCAATTTTAGATTTTTAAAAAACTGCAAAAGTACAGATTTCCTGAATATGCCTCACAAATTTGTGTCCCCCCCAAGTATCATCATATTAAAGGGTACATTGTAAAAACGAAGAAACCAGCACTGGAACACTTAAGTTCATAAACTCCAAATTTCTTGTGATTTCCCTGGGTTTTTTTTTAAGTCCTCTGCTGCTCCACATTTTCATTGTACCTCTAAACTGTGAGTTTCTCGGGCTTTCTGAACTTTATAGTTTTGGTGGTTGGGGGCAGTATTCTTCAGGTAGTTTGAGGATTTCCCACAGTTTGTGTTTGGCTGACTTTTCCCACGTGACTAAGGTGGAGTTTTTGTCTTTGAAAGTAAAATGGGGGGTTGGGGGGGAGCTCTCCTCATCCTGCGGCTGGAGGTACACAGCTGCTCATGACAACATCATGTGGTAAGGACAGTGGGGGCCAGCGGACTGCCACAATGTTTTCTTTCCCAACTCTATGTTTTTATTTTTTTATTTAATATTTTTATTGTTTAAATTTAACAATGGTTATATTACATATTTTCATCATCAGATCAGTTTAGATTAATACATATAGGTATATAAGATTGATCAAATAATTAAACATTAACACATTAAATCAACATTACTTTTTTTTTCTTTTCCCCTTTCTTTTTTTGACAGTTGACATATTGCATATTGTCCTCACAATAGTTCTACAGAGTACAGTGTGTGGGCATGACCCACCTCCCTATTGATGTTGCTAAGAAGAAGAAAAAGAAAAAAAGGAAAAGAAAATTCTTCTCTTTGGACTAAGAGGAAGCAGATGCATACACAGTCAAATGTTCTGCAATCGTAGTGGGCCACCAGTGAAGCTTGTAATGTTGGAGGCTATTGAATCTAAGCCTCCTAAAGCTCATCTCACCAATCTAGCTCTGCGTTTCATGCATTGTAATTGAACTTTTTTTTTCTTGCTGGGTGGTCAAGGGCAAGTCGAAGCAAGACATATATAACAAAATATTCTTTTTTTTTGTATCTTCCAGGGTCAAATCCCCTCAGGATTAAGTTTGGGACCATAGACAGTACTTTGTAGGACTGTTGTTAGTGTCAGCCTTTGGGACAAGTCACGGCCATTGCTTGGCTAGTTTGCTTTCTGTGAAAGCCTGAGAGAATGTTTTTCTCTGGGTGACTCTCCTTAGACGCACTGCAGTTCATTCATCCCTTTCCTCTGAGGTCCCATAATCTCCTTGACCAGGAAATTTGGGACACCTCTGAGTTATAGGATATTACAGCACAGGTTCTCTTATATCCTGAGTCCTTATTGACCTTGAAGGGCTAGGGCCAAAATATTGGCTATCCTCATGGCCCTTTTCCAACTCTATGTTTTTAATCTGCCAACAACAAAATTACAACAAACTTAGCTTAAAGATTTTAATTGGCATTGAGTACAATTGTAGAACCAGGCACCCCTTCATGCCATAAAACAAGGTTAAATGTCCCATGAGCTGAGTAGAATAAGTAGATTTTATACACAGAAAAGGGCTGAAGGAAGCAGAAACCAAGGTCAAAGGGTGATTAGACATTTAAAAGTTACTTCATTATTAGGCAAGAAAAAGGAAGTAGAACAACAGGGAAAAAAATAACTGACTATTACTGGGTTATTTCGGGATATTTTTTGTTAAGAATTAAAGCAGAAGGAACTTCATTACACTGGCTGTAACTAGACCATTTGAGCAACTTGGCTATTCTAGCTGTCCTGGTTTTTTAAAAAGGCAAGATAACAAATTAGTTTCAGTCTTGTGATCTACAACTTTAGTATATGTAACACCATTTTCATTTCTGATCTGATTTGATGGGACCTAGCACAGGAAGCTGGCCTGAAATAATGGTCTGCCTTTTCCTTTGTTGTTGTTGTTGTTGCTGCTGCAGTTCTTTTGGTAATGGGTTTGAACTCAAAACATCTTCTATACTAGACAAGTACTTTGTCATGGAGCCATAAACCCAGCCCTTCTTATTCGAAGTCAGGATCTCACAAAATTGACCTTATACTTCTGAGCCTCCTTTCTCAGCCTCCTAAGTGGCTGGGATTTCAGGCATGTATCACTGTGCCTGGCTAAAATATTTTATTTAACAAGAATTGAATCACTACTGAGCTAAGTTCATTCTCATGGATGAGAGAGGAATGAAGCTTCACTTCTTTTAAAAAAAAAAAAAAAAAAAAAGGAATAAATACATTAAATGAAATTTCATGGCAAAAGAGATTGTCCAATTTACTTATTCAAACATATACTTTTGTCACTATGAATGCAAGTATATTTATATTTGGAGTAGTAATATTGTCACTGGATAGGGTCCTATAAGGACAAGTCAAGGAACACAACAGACCCCTTCCCACGGAGTAGAATTGTCAATCTTGTCACATATAAGCATTTCAGGATGAATCATAGGCAATCTTTTTGGGCAGAGTTAAAAAGTAAGAGAAAATGAGGAGGGATTTCAGGTTGAGCCGCTGGAGGTGACACAGCTCTTGAGAAGAGGATTAGATTGGCCTGAGTTATGATTCGGGTCTAAGATGTTTCCCCAAAAGTCTTGTACATAGAAGTGGGGCCTCACTAGAGGAAGCGGGTCACTTGAGGAGGCATGACCCGGAAGTATATTCTTTTCCCTGGCTCCTCCTCTCTTTCTCTATTCTGGCTGAACATGATGAGCAGCTTTCATCTGCTGTACCATTCTGCCATGCTGCTTCTGCCTGAGAACCAGCTGACCATGGACTGAGCCCAGGAGACTATGAGCCAAAAGGCACCCCTCCTCCTTTAAGTTGTGGATTTTACGTATTATGCCCCAACAACAGAAAGTGACCAATTCAGCCCACTGACAAAAAAAAAAAAAGTGACACTGGGCTTGATGCATTTGCTAGAAAGGACTAGAGTCTGTTTGATAATTATTGTAGTTCTGCTTTTACAAGATGTTTGCAGGAGAAGTCTATACGAACAGTTTGTCTCCAGGATGAAACTGTCTGCTAGGGACAGGCTCAGTTTTGTGGAGGTGTTGCTAGAATTCAAGGTGGCTGCAGATTCAGGGGAATGACTGCAGATTTGAGGTACTTTCAGGTAGTCGAATGTCCCTGAGAATCTCTTGGTGTCTTCAGCCATAAAAAGGGCTGAATTAGGTTATATGAATGCATGAAGGACCAGTCAACATTGTTTCGTCAATTTTTAGATAAACCTTCCATAAATGATTAACATTTCTATAGACAAAGGCCAGAATGGATCTGAACCAAAGTTTTAAGATAAAAAATGAAGGTCAAACTTTATTCTGTTTTTAGTACCAAGGGAGGGAGTCTCTGCTTTTAATAAAGAATGCCTAAGTTCCTAACTGCCTCAGAAGAAAATACAAATTATGTTTTTAGTGAGTAGTAAGTTAGGGATCCAGAACTTTGTCTTTTGCTCCTACAGTAGTCTCTAACTGTATTGATCCAATGTTATATTATTTACTTTATTGTTCTAATTGTCCCAGTGTTGGCCTTTGGGAGTTACCAGACGTCCTTGTGTCTTCCTGACTGAGCACATCCTGTTGTGCTTTGACACTTCCTTTCTTCTGATCCTGTTGCCTGGAGAGCAGCGCCTAGCTTCCTTCCCTCTCTCAGCACCTGGCCCTTTCCTCAATGGCCTCTGGCATTTTCTCCCCTTTGGACTGCTTATCCTTCTCCCTTTCCTTCTGAGAGAAGCAGCCTTTTATAGAAGGCGAAAGTCAGAAAACACCACAGCTCAGCTGTGTCTGTCTCCAAGACAACTAAGCAGGCCTGCAGGAAAGCCCAGGGGTCTAGTTCTCAAATCTCCTTCCACTTGTGGCGCTCTGGGTCCTGGGACACTGAGGGGGGGCCTCTGTCACCATGACACTCTGATGAAGCTTCTCCAGGGAACACGACCCAGGGAGGTAGGACTGCAGAGGAGTGGCTAGACAACTTGTCCCCTGAGTTCTTAAGGGAGAACCAGAGGCTATCTGGAGTCAGAGACTTCCTACCAGAGACTTCCTGAGGAGGTGGGGGTGGGAGCAGGGATGCTCTGCTCATCTCCCTTGTGCATGTTTATCTCCTCACCCAACTCCCAGGTTTCTCCCTCAGAGATGACTGATAGGGACCACTTTTCTTCCAAGAATTGACCAAGAAAGAACCACAGGCCGTGGGCATCTGCTGGCTTCCCTGCATTTGTGTAAGTACCAAAGCACAGAGTGCACAGGGGAGAGGGGAGAGACAGTGTGGAGGCCAGTGTGAGAGGGCACAGCAGGGGAGCAGGCCACAGGAAAGCAGCCTTCCTATACTGTGAACACACCGTGCCGCCTTCACCCCTGATTCTAAGCAGGTTTTCTCTCCAGCTCCATGACACCACCCTCTTGCTACCTTAGTCCTTTACTGGCACCACCATTTGATCCTCCTAATATGCTTATCTTACTCCAATTACCTGACAGATGATTTTCTTACCCACAAATCGATTACATCAGGAATCTATTTCAAACTTTTTATTTTTTCTGTATTTTAGCACAGCGTCCACAGGGTCTACAGGGTCTCACTACACAGATCAAACTACTAGTGATTTGCCTGTGTTCAGCTTCCCAAGTGCTGGGATTACAGGCACCTGCCACCACACCCAGTCTCAATCAAGCCCGCAGGGACAGGGCCAGTACAGGCACTCTGGGGATGGAACCCTGCTGCTTTGTCTGCCTAAGCAGGAATTTTAATCTCCTGAGCTATTTGGCCGGCACTATTTCTAACTCTTGAATGAGGGTGACAGCATAGCCCGGTGAGAGAGTGCTTAGCTGACCTATCATGTCCAAGGCCATGGTTTCAATTCCCAGCACTGAAAAAAAGTCTCTGAATGACCCTCCTTGACTGTCATAATGAGGACCAGAATCCTGATCCCATTTCCCCCTCCCCTACCATAGGCCTCTCCCACGTCACCACCTAATTCAAGTCAGCTCAGCTACCCTCATCCTGGCCCTCCCCTCACCCTGGGGATTCCTGTCTCCACTGCCTGCCAACCCTTCAGGTCCACCTGCTTCAACCTTCATGCTTTTATCATGAGCACTGCTTCCCAGAGAAGCTTCCTTCTTTGATCTAAATAAGACCACAGGAATATTTTTTTAGAATGCCTGTACATATCCTACAATTCATAGTTATGCAGTTTCCTGATTATTGTACAATATATTTACCTCACTCCCTTGTGAATTGCTTAAAGGTAAACATTATATTTATATAATAGTATTATATTTGTTTTGCTCACCATTGGAGGTAGTTCATTCCTCTTTTTATTTTTCATGATCAGACTATTACATTTAGCAATCAACAGAATGGGCGCAAAAAAAAAAAAAAGTCTACATTGAAACCCTTTGTTAGAATGCTTTGCACTAAAATAACCTGTTATACAATTAGCCGCAAATACAGCCCTCGAGTTTTTTGCCCATACCCATCAGTATTACTTAAAATATGTCTTCTTTGTAGCAGCTAGGTCCTGCCACCATTGTGCTTGGCTGAGTTCACAAATCTGTTGTAACCTATGGCTTCCCTGTCACTTCTCTGCCTCTCCTCTCTTGCTAAGCGTTGTTTCCTGGAAGTGTTTAGAACCTTTTGCCACTGTAATAGCTACTGCTGCTGCTGGAGCCACCATAACCACCTTGATATTGCGGTTTGGTAAAATATTGGCCTCCACCACCACAGGGCCCAGAGCTTCTGCCTCCAACATTTTCTCCCTTCATGGGTCCAAAATTTTAAGGCTGACTATTGTAATTGCCAAATTCATTATAGCTTCCACCACCTCCATCACTGCTTCATCATTACCAAATCCATTGTAGCATCTCCACTGCCACCATATCCACCCCACCACAGCTGCCATCAAAGCCACCTCAACCACTGAAGTTTCCTCCACAACCAAAACTGTCATTGCCACCAAAACCACCTCCATGACAACCACCAAAATTTCCAGAACCACTTCAACCTTTTTGGCTAGATGAAGCGGTAGCCACCTCCTGCTTCAACAGGGCTTTCCTCACTTCACAGTGTGGTATTTTTGAATGGCAATCTTATCCACAGAATCACGGTCATCAAAAGTTATGAAAGCAAAGCTCCTCTTCTTTCCACTGAGTCAGTCAGTCATAATTTCAGTCACTTTGATTTTTTCCATATTGTTCAAAATAATCTCGTAGGTGATGTTCTTCAGTATCTTCTTTAATGGGCACGTGGTTTTTGAGAATCTTCTCTTCAGACAGCTCTCTTTGGTTCCACAGATCTTCCATCCACTGTGCTTGGCCTTGCATTCATGGCTGCATCCACCTCCTCCATGGTGGCACAAGTGACAAACCCGAAGCCCCTGGACCACTTGGTGTTTGGGTCTCTCATCACCACTCAGCCTGTGAGCATTCTCCATTGCTCAAAATGGCTCCTCAGACTCTCATGAGTTGTTTCAAAGCTCAGCCCTCTGATGAACAGCTTCCTGGGACTCCTTGAGGACTCTGACTTAGAGACGATGGCAGTCGAAAGAGAGACTGATGATGCTTCCTCTGCAGTGTCCACCAGCAGAAAGGAATAAGCTCCTAAGTGTGCTCCTTTAATTCCTCTTTAAGGATAAATAATATTTAATTGTTTAGGTAGAGCACAATTTATTAATTAGGTCAATATTTGGGTTATTGTTACCAAAATTTGGTTATTATGAGTAATGTTACTGTGAATACTTATGTACAAGTTTTTACATTTATATATTTTCATATATCTATACATGGGTATATATTTACTAGGTAAAATGAAGACTTTACATTCAACTTTTTAGTTTTCAGTATTAGGCAAGTGGCCTACACTGAGCTACGTATCTAACCCTTTTCATATTTTCACTTTGAAACAAGGTCTTGCTGAATTGCCTGGGCTGGCCTCAGACTCGTGGTCCTTCTTCTCAGCCTCCCCTGGAGCTGTAATCATAGGAACGTGCCACCGGGACTGCCTTCATTTTATGTTTTGAAGAACTGCCAAACTGTTTTCCAAAGAAGCAGTTCCTATCAGGAGCATAGGAGAATTCTGACTTTTCTGTCTTCACCAGTTCACATTTTTATTTTATCCCAGTGGGGTGAAGTATCTAATTACAGTTATGACTTACATTTCTCTGTAATGATACTAGGCATCTTTTCATGTGCTTAGTGGCCATTTGTAATTCATCTTTGGAGAAATGTTCACTCTGATTTTTTGCTCATTTTTAAAATTCTTATTTCCTTTTTATCATTTAATGGTAAGAGTTTCTTTAGATATTCTAGATATATATCCCTTACCTAGTTTATCACTTGCAAATATTTTCTCTCTCCCTCTCTCTCTCTCACTTTTTTTTTTTTTTTTTTTTACGGAACTGAGGATCAAAATCAGGACCTTACACTTGCCAGGCAGGAACTTGTGCCCTGAGCTATCTTGCCAGTCCCTTATTTTCTCTTATTTTATGTATTGTCTCTTCATTTTCTTGACGTTGTCCTTTTTTTTTTTTTAATAATTTTATTTTATTTTTTTTTTCTTGTTTCAGAACTTTT
>PVJA010028221.1:0-27765 GCA_004027025.1 Myocastor coypus | reverse complement strand
ACTCATTTTTATGGCTGGCTCAGCCCGCCCCGAGGGCAGGGCTGGCGCAGCATGTGGTGCCGGGGATTGAACCGCGGTCCTTGAAGCCACCCAAGCTTTCCCAAGCAGGCACTTTATACCACTGAGCCATCCTGCCGGGCCCCAGGGATGAACATTTTCTAAAGTGGAGACTGGGTGTGATGGTGCATGCCTATAATCCCAGTGCTTGGGAGACTGAAAACAGAAGGATCACTCTGAGTCCATCTGTGTAGTGAGATCCTATAAGACCCTGTACTAAAATATATTAGAAAAAGAATTTTTTTGTGTGTGTGTGGGGGACTGGGGTTTGAACTCACGACCTTGTACTTGCCAGGCAGGCACTTGTGCTGTGGAGCTATCTCCCCAGCCCCAGAAAAAAGAAAATTTTATAAAGTCAATGACAATGTTAAATTACATATACAAAAGATCAGTGAACCCAAAGAAAGATGAACACAAAGATTAAACAGTCAGACTTCAGACTTCAGACTGCATGTAACTTGGTCTATCAGTGTTCTGCAAAATGAGCAAATGTTTCTAAGAAATATTAAATCCTGAAGCATAAGACTTAATTTTGGGGCTCAGTAGAATAAGCACTTGCTTGGCAAGCTCAGGGTCCTGAGTTCAATCTCAGTTACCACAATACAACAAAAAAAAGCCTTAATTTTGTCATCGAGGCACAGAAACATGGGACTGTGAGACCCATGTTTATTCTTTAAAGGGTTTGTATTGATGGATTATTCATTTTTATTTTGAGTTTTATTAATAATTTAGGGCCAAAAAAAAAAAAATTTAGGGCCAGCCAGATAGCTCAATAGAAGCAAGCTCAGGGACTGGGGTTCGATCCCTCCGTGCTGTGCTGGACCTGCCCCCGGGCATACTGAGCTGGGCATGGTGGCATACGCCTGTAATCTCAGCACATGGGAGGCTGAAAACAGGAGGATCACTGAGTCCAATCTGTGTAGTGAGATCTAGTAGACCTTATACTAAATATATTTAAATAATAATAATTTAATGCAATAAGTACCTAACAGGAAAGAACATACAAAAATACTTAAATTTTAATATTTATTGAATGTTTATAAAAAAGCATCAAAATTTTCAACATTGAATTTTTTTGGTATAATAACCTAAAAAATAACAATAAAAATAAATTCTTATATGAATTACAAGGAAAATATCGATAGTACTTTGCAAAAAAAAAAAAAAAATGCTTACTTCAGGTATCCCACCTAAGGCACTCTGCACACAGGACAGTGGCACTTTCCGTACACACAGATTGCCTACACCAACAGCACATGTGTTTTGCATTTCTGACATTTTTGTAGGGCATACTTGATATGCCAGTGGTCTTGCTGTTTTGACAGGAGATTTTTTTTAAAAAAATACAATGATGGGATAATTATTTAATGATACAGTAAAATAGTATTAGACAATCTGGTTATATGTGGTAGGCAGAGAATGACTTCACTTTTGATAAAAATTTATTTATTTATTTATTTATTTATTTATTTATTGAGACAGGGTCTCGCTGTGCAGTTCAGGCTGGCCTTGAGCTCACTTTTGTAGCCCAGGCTGGTCTCGAACTCGCACCAATCCTCCTGCCTCAGCCTCCCGAGTGCTGGGATTACAGAACCTTTATTTGTTTATTCACTCATTTTTTTATGGCCGGCTCAGCCTGCCCTGAGGGCAGGGCTGGCGCAGCATGTGGTGCCGGGGATCGAACCGCGGTCCCTGAAGCTGCCCAAGCTTTCCCAAGCAGGCGCCTTAGACCACTGAGCCATCACGCCAGGCCCCGATAAAAATTTAAAAAGCATAAATATGCATATAAAATCTAGAAGAGGGGCCAACAAGATGGTCCAGCAGTCTAAAGCGCCTGCTTAGGAAAGCTTAGGCAACTGCAAGGACTGTGGTTCCATCCCCAGCACCACATGCTGTGCCAGCCCCACCCCTAGAGCAGGCTGAGCCAGCCATAATACAAAATAATAATAATAATAATAATAATAATAATAATAATAATAATAAAATTAAAAAATCTAGAAGGACACATACCAAAATATATATAGTATTATTTATGTCCAGTGATTATTTTTCCTTTGTCTTTGTGTATTTTTTGAAATACAATTGTTTCTGAAGCAAACAGTACTGAAGAAACAGTTATTTTATGTCAGGAGTGAGGAATCCAAGAATCCAAGCCAAAGCTGGTGTGGTGGCACATGCCTATAATCCCAGCACTTGGAAGACTGAGGCAGGAGGATCAGTGTGAGATCAAGACCAGCCTGGGCTACAAAAGTGAGCTCAAGGCCAGCCTGACCTGGATAGTAAGACCCTGTCTTAAAAAGATTAAAAAAAAAAACAAAGAATCCAAGCCAGATGTTCAGTGGTCAAGGCAGTATATTCTTATTATATAGTGTGCAGTTAACAGGAACATAAAATATTAATAAAATAGTTATTATTCTTAATATGTACTGTAGACTTAGAACAAACAACATTTTCACATCAGCTGTATATTTGATTACAAAACCTAAAATATCAGAAATAAATTCGTATATGGACTACAATGAAAATACAATAAAAATCTACCACAAAAGCTTTACTCTACCTGTCACACCCAAGACCATCTCACACATGACAGTGGCATGTTTCACACATCAGTATCACTTACACTAATAGCACGTTTTGTTTTCCTGTACTTTCTTGTACAGTTGACATCTTTGTTTTCCCGTTGTTGTACCAGGTCTTTGTGATGCTAGACCTGCCTGTTCACTTGTCAGCTCAGCAGTGTGCTTTCCTTTTTTTTTTCATAGTTCCCTAGGTAGAAATATTTTGTTTTCCCTCTACTGTAAATGATCTCTTAGGAACTCTAGTTGCAGTCCCCTAAGAAAATTTCTCTGTGATATTTTGCACTTGTTATATTCTTTGTAAACTATTAAACTATGTCTCACCTTTAGGATTGAGTAAAACACAACCACTAGCCAATGTTTTGTGCTTCAAGTGACATCATAGTTGCGGCATAACTTATCAACAATATCAGTTTTGTTGTAGAAAGTTTCCTTTGTAGCCCTCTGTCTTTTCAAGATTTCCCTGTCAATACTGTCATCATAGTTGTCTCAGCTACTCTTCTCTCATTGCTGGGACAAACATCCAACACCCAAAGTGAAGGAAGGAAAGTTTACAGGAAAACATCACAGTTACTGGAGGTTTTAGTCCATATTCGGCTGGCTCCAAGACAGAGAGGTACATGGGAGAAAACAACCTCTCATGGGGATGGGTAAAGAGCAAGAGCAAAAGGGCAGGAGTAGCAGCAGCTCAAGCAGCTAACTTCTCTTATTTCCTTACATTCAAACGCAAATCACCTGCCCTAGGGTAGGTGCAACACTCACACCCACACCCACAATAATCAATCACAAATTCCAGAATCTACTCCAGGACTGTATGAGGCTTTGGGAGGGACACATGTACACAAATCATAATAGTGAAATGTGGAATCAGTGGTACCAGTTTGTTTTGCTTTGCCATATACAAGGCCAGTGTTAGATATAAAGATAAAGATATTTCTGAAGTCCAGAGATTGTACTATACAATCTCTGCTTTGAAATTGCAATAGTTCATTTGGAATTTCTGCTTTGTTGCTATGTACAGTTCCTCGCACTCTGTTAGCAAATGTGACATCAATTGGAAAAGTAAATCAATTGCTGCATGTCACATTTCAATTAATTTGGGAGATAGGAATAAGAAGTCTGTTCACGTGCCGGGCATGGTGGTGCACGCCTGTAATCCCAGCACTTGGGAGGCTGAGGCAGGAGGATCAGTGTGAGTTTGAGACCAGCCTGGGATACAAAAGTGAGCTCAAGGCCAGCCTGAACTGCATACTGAGACCCTGTCTCAAAAAAAAAAAAAAAAAAGTCTGTTCACAACATCATTTAGTTTATTACCATATGAATACTGATGGCTGAGTTCCACGATAAATGTATAATTTGAAATCATAAGAAGTCTTTGCACCTACAAGGACATACACTTTTATGCCATATGTTAACCCATAATGACTTATTTCCCATAAGTTAGTATTTACATCCCTGCAATAATCACCATGTGAAATCCCATGCAGATCTGTGAATGTTTTCAGTTCGGCTACTAAGATGTCATAATATATTTTTGAATATGGCTACTAGTATATACAGAACACTTTATTTGTTTTTTGTCCTTTGTGTATTTCATAGCATCTTACAGCATTTTGTGTTACAATTTTCAACACCAAATGGTAGGGCTGGGCTTCTGTCCAATACATTTCACTCCTGCCAAGACCCTCACTATATGTTCAGACCCAGCTCTAATATTGGATTGCTCTATTTGTTTGCATGGCTATTTAGCCGCATTTTCACTAGTCTAATACATACTTCATTGCTGTTTTCCTCCCATCTGAATCAAAGGGGTCTGTGTTCCTCGTCTGTACCAGCTGATTCTTGCTCTATTTCACTGTCACAGGAGCTTTGGCCCACATGGCCACTGTCCCAGCTGTCATCATCACCATCACCATCACTATCCCCTACATCACTCTTCTGTTATGAAAGCCTGCATTTTACCATACTGGATCCTCTTCATCATCCCATGCATGAGTAACCTGATGATTCACTTTTGACCTCCAAAACTTGTTTTTCATGTGCCATTGTACTGATTTGAGAACTTCTACCAGAAAAATCAAAAGAAAATATTTAACAAATTCTGGTATGGTACGGGTCCAGTTCATCCCCTGTGATGGTCAAGTAAACATACACAAAACCAAGTCATATGGAGCACAAAGTGAGTAAAATCCCACTCTGCATCTCAATACCTTTCCCTGAAAGATACAGGAAGCAATCTATGTGCTTACCTTAACACTTGGTATGATGAAAGGAAAGGTGGATGCACAGCTGGCTATTATTACTCTAGTTTTTTTTTTGGTCTTTTTGAGACAGGGTCTTGCTATGCAGTTCAGGCTGGCCATGGGCTCACTTTCATAGCTCAGGCTGGTCTTGAACTTGCACTGATCCTCCTGTCTTAGCCTCCCAAGGGCTGGGATTATAAGCTTGCACCACCAGGCCGGGCCCTACTATTACTCTAAAGTACAAATTTACAGTAGAAAAAGAAAGGATGGGATAGCTGGACTCAGTCTTGTTACTTTGATAAATGACTGATGTCTTGCAATAGAAACAGTATTGTAACATCATGCTAAATGTCACATGATCACAACTCATTCTCTCTTGTTCTCTTTCTCACTGCTTTGATATACTTTGGACTATTAATTTTTGCAAGCCAAAACAAACTTACATGTACAAAAAAGAGATAAAAACAGAGAAAAAAATTACTTCTAAAGGAATAATAATTAGATTTAGAACTGACTTATCAGAAGGAGCAAGGGAAACTTGAAAACAGTGTTTTTACAGTGAGTTCATTGATCTATTAACAAATACTGGGGCCGGCAAGCTAGCTCAGTGATCCAAAGTGCCTGCTTACGCAAACTTAGGCAACCACAGGGACCACAGTTTGATCCCACGCACCACATACTGTGCCAACCCCACCCCTAGGGCAGACTGAGCTGGCTATAACATAAATAAAGTTTAAAAATAAATTATTTAATTAAAAAAAACAAATACTGAATATCTTTATTTTCTAGATACCGCTCTAGGTACTTGGGACACATCAGTGAACAAATAAAAAATGTATTTTGCTTTTGTTGGATAACCTTCCTTTTTTTGGCTTGGGGATCAAACCCAGGGCCTTCCATGTGCTAAGCGTTTACCACTAGGCTACACTTCCACGGCTATGATTAACATTTTTAAAGAGAAAAGAATAATGATATAAACCATTTTCAACAGTGTCAGAAAATATATTTCACTTTTGTTGTTAGAATTGTTATTTTAGCCAGGCAATGTGGCACATGCCTATAATCCCAGCACTCAGGAGGCTAAGGCAGGATGGTTGCTATGAATTTGAGACTAGCCTTGGCTACATCATAGTGAGTTCAAGGTCAGCTTCAACTGTACAGCTAGACCCTGTCTCAAAAAACAAACAAAAAATTTATTATTTTAAAACTTACTTTAAGGGCCAGCCAGATAGCTCAACAGATTAAAGTGCCTGCTTAGGGCTCAGGAGGTTTGATCCTTGGTTTACCATGCTGGCCCGCCCCTGGGGTGTGCTGAGATAGTGATTGAGACTGGGCATGGTGGTGCACACCTGTAATCCCAGTGCTTGGGAACCTGAAAACAGGAGAATCACTACAAATCCAGTTTGTGTAGTGAGACCCTATAGACTGTGCAGAAGAAAGAAAGAAAGAAAGAAAGAAAGAAAGAAAGAAAGAAAGAAAGAAAGAAAGAAAACCTTAATTTAGTTGGGTTTGGTGGCACATGACTGTAATCCTACACTAGGGATATTGAGGCAGGAGGATCACTACACTATGTAGGCCAGCATGAACTACATAGTGAAACTCTGTCTCAAGAAAAAATTGATAGACAATAGACTACCACTTTTATAGTAATGAATGAAATCTTATTTTTGGTTTTTTAAGTGATAGTCTTGCTTCAGACATGGAATCTTTCTGCTTCAGCCTCCAAAATGCTGGTATTACAGGCATGTCTCACCATAGTTGGGTGAGAATTTTTATAATAAAGTATTCATCTATTAATCAGCTGAGCAAATTCTACCAGGCTGGATTTGTGTGTTTGTTTTAGTGCTAGAGAATTAAACCCAGGGTCTTGTGAATGCTAAGAACATGGTCTACTAGTAAGCTATATCCTCAGCCTCATAGGCTGGTTTTTCCATTAAAAAATACAAAGGAACTTCAAAGGTGATCTTTACATATGTTCAATCCCAGAGAGCATATTTTTCAGTCTTTTCATTAGTGGTGCAAAGACCAAGGCATCATATATAGGACTTAACCACACACTAGAACTTAAAGATAAATCTATGGTTTCAATGACCTCTCGTAGGATGATATTTGTTGCTGCTGTTTGATTTCTGGGATTACTCTAGGGAAGGATAATATTTTTATCAATGTAACATGTTCATATATTTAAAACTAAAACAATTTTAATACTTTAAAAGTATTAAAAGTATTTTTAGTACTTAAACAGCAGCAATCTCTTGCACTTCTACGGCCATCTCTGAATTCCAGTGAGAGAATGATGTTCAACTTTTAACATTGTCTTAGTTACTTTTTAATCGTTGCCGAGACAAATACCCGACACTCAAAATGAAGGAAGGAAAGGTTTATTTAGCTCACAGTTACTGGAGGTTTCAGTCCATGTTCGGCTGGCCCAAGGCTGAGAGGAACAGAGTAGAGAGCATCCAGTTCATGGCGGCAGAACAGCAACAAAATGGCGGCAGAGGTAGCCAATCAATCAGGGCAGTAGAGCAACAGCAACAGCCCAAGTCTGTCTCTCTGTCTCTCTTTATATTACATTCAGGCTCTCCGCCTTAGCTCCTGCCCTAGGCTACACACATAATCCCAGAAGTACTTCCACCCATAATCCCATCAGCTCTAAAACCTATAATCCCAGGGATCATGGATCAAGTCTCAAACTCTAGAAGTCTCCGCCCAATGACTACATGAGGCTTTGTGGGGACAACTAGACATAAACCATAACAAACATCATTATTATTCTACTTTTTAATATAACACTTATTTCTGTGTGATAGTTTTTCAGTGTATATATCTTGAGTATGTTACAGAAGTCCATTTCAAGTTGTTGTCATTAAAATACAGACATTCCTCATTTAACCACTGAGTTCTGTTTCTGCATCTAGGTTATTAAGTAAATTGGTCACTAAATGAGGAACTGTACACAGAATTATGGTATTCTGAACACAGTAATACTCAAAGGAAACTCAAACTTTATGACTTTACTTTTATTTTCATACCTCTTACATGCAGTGCTGTAATGTATAATACAACATACAATGATAGTACTGACTTATATAGTATAATCAGCAAAAATTACAATACTGTACTTTAGAAGACGCCAACATAAGGCCTCACCGCCATTAGTATTCCTCTGTTGTAAGTCCAAATACAGGTTGCAAATGAGAGTAGTGGGTGGTAAATCCAAACAATGTGCATTGGTCATAAGTCCAATAGTCATTAAACAGGTAGGTCACTAAAAGGACTATCAATAGTACAAAATTTTCATTTGAAAGATACAGGTAGAATACTAGAGATAGTACAAGTGATCTTGTTGCCATATATACAATACCTAACTTCAAGCTCTACTAGCACTAGTGATAAAAATGGCATGATAAAAGAACAAAAACAGACACAGGGATCAATGGAACAGAACAAAGGATACAGAAACATCCCTATACACATTCAGTTATTTGATCTTTGATGAAAGTACTAAAAGCACATACTGGAAGAAAGATGGCATCACTATTCAACAAGTGATGCCCAGGAAAATTGGTCATCTGTTGGTGAAAGATTGAAGCTGGACCCTCATCTCTCTTTTTTTTTTTTGTCTTTTTGAGACAAGGTCTCACTCTGCAGTTCAGGCTGGCCTTGAGCTCACTTTTGTAGCCCAGGCTGGTCTCGAATTCACACCGATCCTCGATCCTCGTGTCTCAGCCTCCCAAGTGCTGGGATTACAGGCCTGCGCCACCACACCCGGCCTCATCTCTTATCATATAATAAATTAAAATCAAAATGGATCAAAGAGGGCTGGGGAGATAGCTCAGTGGCATAAGTGCCTGGTCCCAAGTTTGATACCCAATACTTCATGCTGTGTGGGTCCCAGAACCTGGGAATAGTGGCCACACACCTATAATCCTGGCACTAGGGAAGCTGAGACAAGAGGATTACTATGAATGTGAACTGCATAGCAAGACCCTGTTCCAAAATAAAATATAAATAAATAAATAACATAGACAATATGCCATAAAAATGGATCAAAGATCTAAATATTAAAACAGAAATATTAAACCCACTAAAAGATAAAATAGGTAAGACACTTGAAGACATACATGTAGAAAGGAACTTTCCAAACAGAAGCTTAACTACATGAGAAATAACCACAAGAATCAAGAAATGGGATTATATAAGACTAAAACTCTTCTGTGTAGCAAAGGAATAAATCAATACAGTGAAGAGAATACATATGGAATGGGAGCTTAAGATGTCATACTATAGCAATACATCCATGCCAATGTAATAGCTAAGTCCTAGAAGCAATCTTCACAGCCATCAACAGATGACTATATAAAGAAAATATGGTATCTGTTTATAATGGAATATAATTTGGCTATAAAGAATGACATATCTTAGACTTTTGTAGAAAAATGGATGCATCTAGAAAATATAATGTTGAATGAAAAAAATCAGAACACAAAAACAAAAATACTAGTTGGTGCTCTCATTTGAGTGAGGCAAAGCACAAAGGGAATAATTAAGGATGGAAAAAAGGGGCCAAGTAGGGGCCAAGTGTCATAAGCACCTACCTGGCAAGTACAAGGTCCTGAGTTAGATTTTCAATTAAAAAAAAAACTGAAAGGGGGACAAGAGGACAGATCCTTTGCAATAGGAAAGTGGCCCAAGGGAACAAGGGGAAAGAGTAGGAAGGATAAATAAAAAAAAGATATGCCAGGTACAGGAACCTAATAATCTCAGTGAATGTAAGCATTATAACAATAACATGAGCTAAGATTAGTAAAGATTAATAAAAATAAAAATTGACATATGAATTAGGGAAGGGAGGGAGGGAAGAGGAGAAGGAAAAGATTCAGAAAAAGGGAACAAGCTATATTATTCTATATGTGTATCCACTCCTGAAGAGGACTGTCAAGTGCTTGTGTTGCAAACGTAGGATTAAAAGTTTTGAAAAGTTTAAAAAAAGATAAGACAGGGGGACACCCACTTGGGACCCCCCTCCTGTTCCTCTCTTGGACAGCAGCTTTCCTTCCCTCAATAAATATGTTCTGCTCATTACCTCCATTTGTTCCTAAAATTCATTCTTTGGTGTTAGAGAACACGAACTTGTCCTAGGTACTTTTTAGGTTGGGGATCGGTTTTCCTTATGTCATTTGGAGGTTCCCTATTGGAGGTCATTCACCCCAGATCAGTTTTTTCTTCCTGCATCATTTGGAGGTTCCCACCGAGATCATTGGACAGAGGTATGAGTTTGCTTTTCTATCATAAATTCCAAATTGGGACTTCCTTATGTAAAAAAAGATAAGACAGACCAGGCGTGGTGATGCACACTAATCCAAGCCCTGGGGAGGCTGAAACAGGAGGATCACTACAAGCCTGAGCTGTGCAGTGAGACCCTGTACTAGATGCATTTTTACAAAAAGTAAGACTTTAATTAGTAAATTGATTCTCATGTGTGATTTATGAGGTCTCTTTTTTTAAGAGTTAGAGCTAAGTATTGCTTATAAGGAAATCATATATCTTTAAAGGAGATAAACTGTGAATTTTATGTTTTGCATATTTTTTCTTAAGTCATAAAAGTATAGAGGATAAAAATATTCCTAAATTATTAACATTTTAACTGAAAGAAATATTTTTTTTATTAATTTTAATGAGAAAGAAACAGCAATGGGACAGTGCCACAGCAGGTTAGTAGGACAGTTACAATAATTAATAGGTTGCATATTGTCTTTGTAGTGGTTCACAAGATACAGACTTGATGTCTAAACACTATTAGTACAAATCTTTCTTCTCACTGAACTAAGATAAAGTAGCTGTATGTATAGTCAAATAGTCCATAATAGTAATGGGTTATCTGCAGAACTGGAAATGTCAGAAGTTGTTGATTTGAACCTTTTACAGCTCAGCATATTAATAAGGCTTTACTTCTTATAGTACATGGTTAGACTTTTCTGCTGGGTGGTTAAGACCAAGGTAAAGCAAGACCTATATAACAAAAAATGCAACTTTTATGTCTGACAAGGCCAATTAAATCCCCTCAGGATTTACCCTGGAACCATGTACAGCAGTTTGTAAATCCAGTGCCAGCCATCTGGATGAGTCACAGCTATTGCTTGACCAATTTGCTTCTGTGAAAGCCCAAAAGAATATTTTCTTTCTATGTGACTCATAAAATATATCTTATGAATAAGTGATAAGGAAACAATACACTTTCATCTTGGTAGAATATTGAATATACTATGAGATACCCTTGGCATTTGTTTTTTGTTGCTGTTTTTATTATGCATTTAGTACAGGGTCTCACTACATAGCTCAGACTTATAGTGATCCTCCTGTTTTCAGCTTCCCTGGCACTGGAATTACAGGTGTGTGCCACACCAGGTCTTAGAGGGCAGCTTGGGTGGGGCCAGCATGGCATGCAGTGCCAGAGATTAAACCCTGGTCCCTGTGCTTACCAAGCAGGTACTTAGTCTGCTGAGCTATCTCACAGGCCACCCTTGGCATTTGAAGTCATGGCTATTTTAGCCATTTCAATGCTACTTTGCAAACTGAAACTGCTTATGATGGAAATATCAAAGAATTGAATAATGGGGCCAGGGAGATAGCTCAGTAGAATAAGCACTCATCTGGCAAAGAATTGAATACTATTAAATACTTTCTATCATAACTATTATTAAGCCCACTGATTATTTTAGGGTTTTTTGTTTTTGTCTTTTTGAGACAGGGGCTCACTGTGTGGTTCAGGCTGGCCTTGAGCTCACTTTTGTAGCCCAGGCTGGTCTTGAACTCTCACTGATCCTCCTGCCTCAGCCTCCCAAGTGCTTGGGATTACATGTGTGCACCACTATGCTCAGCTGATTATTTTAGTTTTGTTTTCTTTAACAAAACACCAAAGTTAAGAAAACATTCTGATTGATCTGGATGCCACCGGATCTTAGGAAAATGTATAAATCTAAAATCTAGTAACCAAGAAAGCTAGTTATAAATCTATCTTTTTTTTTTTTCTTGTTTCAGAACTTTTGTTTATTTATTTATTTATTTTTATGGCTGGCTCAGCCCACCCCGAGGGCAGGGCTGGCGCAGCATGTGGTGCCGGGGATCGAACCGCAGTCCCTGAAGCTGCCCAAGCTTTCCCAAGCAGGCGCTTTAGACTACTGAGCCATCCCGCCAGGCCCCCTATAAATATATCTTGAAGAAATTTACTCCAACTTGAAATTACTATCAGTCCCTGGCATATTGTAATATAAGACCAGTTACTCACATGTGAGAGGAAACTCGCTGTAGACTGGGAAGATGGGACATTAGACTGGGCACGGGTGACAGAGGCTGGTTGGAGCAGGCGTGGTTTCATTGAAGAATTTGAAGTATATCCAGGACCCTGAAGCTCCTGGAACACAAAGCAAGTATAAATAAAATAATGCCAATCTGCAACTACAAAGAACTGTGAAATAAAAGTGAACTTTTGGGCTGGGGAGATAGCTCAGTAGAATAAGTGCTTGCCTGACACGTGCAAGGTCCTGAGTTCAATCCCTAGTACGATAAACAAACAAACAAACAAATAAATAAATAAATAAACAAATAAAATGCACTTTTAATTTTTGTTGTTATTGTTGTTTGTTTGTTTGCCTTTTTGAGACAGGGTCTTATTGTGCAGTCTAGCCTGGCCTTGAGCTCACTTTTGTAGCCCAAACTGGTCTCGAACTTGCACCGATCTTCCTGCCTCAGCCTCCTGAGTGCTGGGACTACAGGCGTGTGCCACCATACCTGGGCTCTACACTTTTAATTTTGCAGGCACCAAGAATTTAAGACGTGTTTGTGTCCGAGCATGGTGGTACCCACTCCTAAATCTACACTCAGGGGGCTGAGGCAGGAGGATTGCTGTGAGTTTGAGGCCAGCCTGGGCTATATAAATAAGTTCAAGGCCAGCTTGAACTACACAGTGAAACCCTCACTCAAACACAATAGCAACAACAACAACAACCACAAAAACAAACAAACATTCTTGAAATTTGTAGTTTTGAAAACAGATAAATATTTCAGGGCAGTGCACTGTTTTTAAAAAAACACCCTGCTTACAGATTCTATCAGTTTTGCTACTCCCCAAACAAGCCAAGCATTGTAGCTCTCTGAGTCTTTGCACTTGCTTAACACCTATGTGTTGAAAACACTTCCATGAGGTGTCCCTTTGGTAGGTACTTGTGAAATTTGTTTCATTTGTTTATTATCCACTGAAAATAAAGTCTGGTGCTTCAGTTTATTATCACATGTGAAAAATACTGGAAGAGTGTGTAATGACTAGAGGGATTTTATAACTGCTAATATCAGGTCATACTGAAAATATATTCAAATATATGTGAAGTATATAAAGAAAATATGAAAGTATACCAGGCAAAAATATTATTTTTGCTCAAATTACTATTTATGAAGGGAGAAATCTTACTTTTGCATCCAAAGTGTGCTGAAGTTTCAGGCGTACAGATTCCTGCTCCTGACGCTGTATTATATCTTGACATTCTGCAAACTGCAAAGATGCCTACAATCAAGCAACCACAAGTGGTTTATCCTCTATTCTTTTTTAAATAAAGTTTTATTTTTTATCTCCCATTCTTTATGTGCTTTTGTGTTATAAACCTGTAAGTGTAGATCTGCCATCTCTTCCAGAAATCCAACCTCTCAATCCTGGTACACACTTCATTCTAATGATTTGTTAGTGGATCTTTATTTTTTGTTTTGATCTATGTTTTTATTTTATTTTTTATAATAATTAATACATTGCATATCGTTGTCTTCATTGTAGTTGTTCAAAGTACAAAATGCAGACATGATTCCTTGTCTCAACATCATTAGTACAGATCTTTCTTTTCATTGCACAAAGAAAAAGTAGTTGTATATTTAGTCCAATAGTCCATAATAGTAGTGCACTATCAGCTCATCTGGCATTATCAGGGGCTGTTGACTTCAGCCTTTTATAACTTAGCATATTAATGTGGCTTTTCTTTTTATACCTCATGGTTAGACTTTTCTGCTGGATGGTTAAGACCAAGATAAAGCAAGACCGATACTGCAAAAAAATGTAACTTTTTTTTTTTTTTTTGTCTTTTTGAGACAGGGTCTCGTTATGCAGTTGAGGCTGGCCTTGAGCTCACTTTTGTAGCTCAGGCTGGTCTTGAACTCGCACCGATCCTCCTGCCTCAGCCTCCCAAGTGCTGGGATTACAGGCGTGCGTCACCACACCCGGCAAAAAAATGTAACTTTTGTATCTGACAAGGTCAGTCAGGCGCCCTCAGGATTTACCTTGAAACCATGTACTGCAGCTTGCAGAACTTTGGATCTTTATTTTTACATCCTTGGCATCTGCCCAGCATTTAATACATGGAAGGTACTCAAATAATGCCTGGTCTAAGGATGGGATGAGCAAGCCACTTTAAGATATTAGCAAAATATGAAAATTCATACAAACAGAACCACAACTGAAATTCCTTGAGTCAGTCTAAGCATATAAGAAACAAAGCTGGCATAGGGGATGACAAATTGTTTTATCTAATGCAAAGGCTCTTAGTCCTGGGGAATCAGGATTGATTTGGGTATAATTTTGGGCTTCCACAGTTTCTATGTAACAGGAAGACAAATTTACCCTTCTCTAATAAATTAATGATAAACATTAGGTATCATTGATCTTTGCCATTTTTTTTTTTTTTTTTTTTTTGCCATTCTTTTAAGCTGTCTTTTACCTGAACTTTCTGGACTCCACCGGGGGTTAGACATTAGTAAAAACGTATTATTTTAATGAAATTAAAAAGGGACCTACTGCCTGGGTCACTCTTGAGTGGTAAGTTAGCACTCATGGAGGCATTTTTACTTACTTGGGCCACTGCTGCTGTGACTGTGTTAACCTAGAAAAGGTAGCCTGTTAAACAGTGTGCAGTAAGACTATTTCAAAGACAGAAGAGCCTCCTCTAGATGGCAGAGTTTGTCCTTGTTCCAGGTGACTGGGACATGATACAGGTGGATAGATTCAACCCTATCTACAGAGCCTTCATTCAAATAATGCTGTTAACGCTGAAGTTAAAAAAGCCTCCCTTGAAGTCTCATGTTTGGAAGTGAGGCTGGGAGAAGGTGGATCACTGGCAGTGTAACCTGCGTGGGGGTCCACTTGTCCCTAGCTCCCCCTTCTCTGCTTCCTGGCTGCCATGAGGTGAGTAGCTTTCCCCAACCATGCTGTCCACTGTCCATTTCTGCCTGAAACCAGCCAGCCACGGGGTGAAGCTGTGAGCCAAAATGAATCTCTCCTCCTTTTAACTGTGGGTGTAGGATATTTTGTTCTGCTGACAGGAAAGTGACTAACATAAATTCCATGCAGTTGATAACTATTCAGATGATCACTACCTGACTTATGTGGTTAACAACTACCTTATCAAGAGCAACTTCCATGTTCGCAACCTTTTCTTTCAAGCGGCGTTCCTGAGAGCGCAGGACTTCCAGCTCCCCTGCCATCTTATTTTTTTCTGTTGCAACAGAGCTCAGCTCCTGGCTGAGTTTATTCTTCTCTTCTTTCAAAAAATGTTTCTCCTACAATTATAAATGAGAAAAAAGTCAGAAATAATTTGCTGATATAGATACTGAGAGGCATGAAAACTAAAACTTCTACTAAATGATCCTACATTAGAAACATTTAAGTCACATGCCATTTACTCTGAATAAAAGCTGGGGGCTGTCAGAAATGTATTACTACATATTCTTTATTTTCATCACTACTTGTATTAATTTTTGTTTGTTTGTTTTGGTTGCTGTTACTTTGAACTGTGGTTTGAATAATCCTTCTGTCTAAGCTATATCTTCAAACTTTTGTTTTGTTTTCTTATTTTGAGATGGGCTCTTGCTAATCACTAACTTGCCCAGACTGGGCTCTAACTTGTAATTCTCCTACCTCAGCCTCCAAGAGTGCTGGAATTACCCGCATGGGCCACTATGTCTAGTTAATTATTTTTCAGGTTAAATCTTTTGATGAAATTAACAAAATATGAAGTAACTATGTATCAAATAAAAGAGACAGGTTTTTTTTTTTTTTTTTTTGTCTTTTTGAGACAGGGTCTCGCTATGCAGTTCAGGCTGGCCTTGAGCTCACTTTTGTAGCCCAGGCTGGTCTCGAACTCGCATCAATCCTCCTGCCTCAGCCTCCCGAGTGCTGGGATTATAGGCGTGTGCTACTACGCCCGGCTAAGAGACAGTGTTTTGTCATTGAATAATCACTGCTAAATTGGTACTGCAATTAAGTAATCATGTACCAAATTTTACTGAAATTTATTTTAAATAAGACTTTTAAAAACTAATATACTTGAAACTTTTATAGTTTCCAATGTTTTTTGCTTCCTTCTTTAGACTGATTCCTAGGTAAAGTCATTCTTTTAGATGCTATCGTGAAAGGTGTTGTTTCCCTAAACTTTCCTTCAATGAGTTTGTTATTTGTGTACAGGAAGGCTATTGATTTTTGAATGTTGACTACATATCCAGTTGTTGCTACTGAACTTGCTTATTAAATTGGTGGAGTTTTTGAGGTCATCTTTATAGAATATCATGTTGTCTGTAAATAATTTAACTTCTTCCTTTCCTGCTGCTATTCCTTGTAGATTTCTATTTTATTTCCAAGATAATTCATTTAAAAATATATACATTTTAGATTCTGTGACATAACAATAAATGAGACAGAGCTCCTGTGTGCAAGTCACCTAATAGGACAATGATAAAAATAAGCTTACTAATAAAATGGTTTTAAAATATAAACAAAATTTCTAAAATGAGTTTGTTTCTGTAAAAAAAAAGCACTATGGAAAAGATAAAGGTAAAATATAGCATCAGGTTTTTGAATCTATATTTCTTTGAGATGCCATTTTTTTCATGGTGATAAAGTTCAAAAGAAATAAGATAGGTAGGTACCGTCAATGAATACACATTTCTAGCAAACAATTTTTCTTCTGATGATTAGGATAATCAAAATACAGTTTGGAAAGAAAAGCAGACTAATTTTAGAGGCTTCCTCTCCCACCCCTTTTTGAGAGAATGTCATGAGTTATGTTAGATATTTTCCTTTTTCAGGGGGTTGGGCATCTTGGTTTGTTATGGTTTTTGTCTAGTTGTCCTCCAAAGCCTCATGCAGCCATGAGGCAGCTTCTGGAGTTCGTAATTGATTCTTGATCTAGTGCTGGGATTGTGGGTGTGGGTGCAACACCCATCCTGGGGCAGGTAATCTACATTACAGTGTAAGGAGAGGAGAGAGGCTTGCTAGTAGCCTGCCTGTTCCTTTGCTCTTACCTGTTTTCCTGGCCTCCATGAACTGCTGCCCTCTGCCATGTGCCACTGTATCTTGGATTCAGCTGCATGTGGAATGAAACCTCCACTAACTGTGAGCTAAATAAAACTTTCCTTTGTTAATTTTGGGTGTGAGGTATTTTGCCTCAGCAGTGAGAAAAAAGTAACTGAGACATGGCTGGAAACAGCCATGCCTATAGCCCTAAGTACCAACAGTGCTTTAGTTTCCCAAGGCAAATTAGGAGAGAGAGAGTAAGTTCAAGAGAAGAGGAAAAGAAGGGAGGCAAAAGGGAAATGAGAGAAGCAGGAGCAAGCAGGTTCACATGATGATTGCACAAATGTGTATATGTACATTTGTTAATATTTAACTGTATTCTGGCAGCACCTCGTGGGTAATGATTACTTTAGCTATACTATTTTCTCTTTTCTCACCTTCATTATGGTCAGTTCTTTAGTAAATCTTTTGAAAATGTTACTTTGATCCACAGCAATTTGTTTTAGAAAACATTTGAGTATAGCACACAAATTTCATGTTTTCTTATGCACAATCAGAATATCAGTTTTCTTCAGAACACAAGGTAAACGTAGAAAATGTACCTAATTATACAGACCTACATAAGTGTACAGGAAAAGCCTATATACACACACACACACTTCGTACACTTCCCTGTCATATGTCTCAGTTTAACTCATTATGAGCCATATCTATCATGTCCAAGTTCTAGAAAAGCCTCCTTTCACCCTTCATAGTAATATACAAGGTAAAATTCTTCATTAATCTCTTTCTTTCTTTCTTTCTCTCTCTCTCTCTCTCTCTCTCTCTCTCTCTCTCTCTCTCTCTCTCTCTCTCTCTCTCTTTCTTTCTTTCTTTCTTTCTTTCTTCTGTTTATGGCTGGCTCAGCCTGCCCCGGGACAGGGTTGGTGCAGCATGTGGTGCCAGGGATCAAACTGTGGTCCCTGCACTTACCTAAGCTTGCCTAAGCAGGTGCTTTAGACTGCTCAGCTTTCTTACTAGCCCATTCACAGCATACTTTGGATTTTTTTTCAAGATAAATGTTTGTACTTATTATAATATTTAACTCCTTCACATGTATAAGGCTGTACTATAACTTTAACTAGATTCCTACTTTTCTCTGTCCCAAATAAAATTTATGTTAGTTTCATTTTGCTTCCATAAACTCTGTGGTTTTACCTGAATCAGCACAGTGGATGTTGGAAACACACATGTTACAGTGTAACAGAACTGGATGTCTGGATGTGTGTCATTTATAATTACTCCATCCTCCTCTATCAGGCATGCCCTTTGACCATTTCCTGGAGTTAAAACTCTAGCTGTCCTGCAGCAAACATTCTGGTGTCCCCCAGTTGGGACAGGGGGCCTACCTTATTTGCATTTGTCATGGCCTCTTCCAAAAACTGGATCTTGCTCTGAAGGGCATCTATCTGACCTCTTTTGGCTGTGATTTGCTTTTGCATACCCATTGCCACTTTCATAGCTGGGGCGGGGGGAGAAAAAAAAACACTGCACTTTAGTTACTTTGTATGTATGTATGTATGAATGTATGTATGTATGTATGTATGTATTTTAAGACAGTGTCTCACTATGTAGTTGAGGCTGACCTTGAGTTCCCTATGTAGACCAGGCTAAACTCAAACTCTCAATGATCCTCCCACCTCAGCCTTCTAAGTGCTGTGATTATAGTCATGGGCCTCTTTGCTAAGCTGTGCTTTAGTTTTTAACATTTACAAAGGTTTAGAAATCACTAAGATTTGTCCTGTGCTTTGCTGCTATAATTTATAGGAAGATAACAAGTATTTTCAAGAAAGCCTTCTAGATTCACAATTTTTAGCAACTACTCAGAGATTCTGAATTGGAAAAACTTATGTCATATGGGTTTTTTGCTACTGGAATTAATTTGATTGACCACTGTAAGTTGCCATATTTCCAATGGTAATAATAATACTGACCAAATTTATGATATATAGGAAACCCATATAAAAATAGCTAGTGAGATAAGGAATAATAAATGTTGCTAAAATGCTTTTCTCAGAAACTGCTTTGTAAAATACCACAAGATACCTACTACTGGTGGTCTTTTTAAAGATTCCAGTGATACCACAAACATACCATTTTCACTATCACAGTTAGTGTCACATGCTCACAACTCTCTGCAGCCTCAGTGGCTGAACTGCCACCAGAAGCATAAGGATTACTTTTAGAAAATTAGTGATAGAATGAAAAGGTTCCATGTGTGTACAAGGCACACAAGACTTAAGACAACACAGGTTACTGCAAGATATATGAAGCTTATCTTTTGCTTAGCAATTCAATCAGAAGATTCTATGGCCTTCCTTAATGTCAGTTGTGGGAAGAGGTTTGTCTGAAAATGCCACTGCTTTGAAGTGGGTCTACAGGTTAAAAAGAAAATACACCATTCATTAAAAGCAAACTATTAGCCAGATGTGGTAGTGTAAGCCTATTATCTTAGCACCTGGGAGGCTAAGGAGGAGGATCACAGTGAGTTCAAAGTCACCTTGAAGCACATGGTAAGACTCTGTCTCAAAAAAATAAAATGAACTTTTAAATAACCAAACAAAAAATGTGAGTTCAAAGTCACCTTGAAGCACATAGTAAGACTCTGTCTCAAAAAAATAAAATGAAATTTTAAATAACCAAACAAAAAATTTATCAGAGAGAATGAAAGGTTTGACTTCTTGTTAGCAAAGCATGGTTTTTAGATTCAATCTGTTAAAAAAATAAAAACAAAAAATAAGGTTAATAAAGGCACTGTATACTGATTTATTAATAAATACAAAGTCTAATATTTGCTGACCACTTGGAAGAATTCTGGTCTGAGTAAGTGGATCATGGTTGTCTTTAATTATCTCAGACAAATCTTTTTTAGTTTAAGATGAATTATGCAGGGAGCAACACTAGGGACTGAACCCCAGGCCATCATACTGAGCTACAACCTCAGAGCTTTTTAATTTTATATTTTGGGTCAGGGTCTCCCTAAGTCACTAAGTTGCCTGGGATGAGCTTGAACTTTTGATTCCCCTGGTGAAACCTCTCACAGTGCTGGGATTATGGGACATTTAAGCTGAATCTATCACTGAAAACAAGTGTTAGACTGCAAGTACAGGGATCATAGGTAACCTGATCATTGTAGCAGGAACTCTGTGGCCATTGAGACAGGGATGCTCCCTTAAGATGGGGGTTCAGAACTGAAACTAGAATGGACCTGTAGGCAAGCTCTCTAAATGCCAGCATTTTGTCAATCAGTATTAACAAAACTAAACTACCAAATACAGCAAAGTATGAGCAGTTTAGAATGTGCACATCACCCTTGCACTGGAACTACAGTGTGTCACTCAACTTCTAGTGCATGTTCTATCAAAACACATGAGAGTCATTTAACATTAAAAAATGCCAAGAAGTATGTAGGAGTCCCTCCAGGGTCTTCATTTTGATGTGAGAAATCAGTATTTGTAATCCCAAAGTTATATTATTGGAATCTCACCAAAGTAATTCAAGCCTACCACTTCCCATGCAACCCACAATGAAAATAAAGACACTGAAACATATTTATAATTATTAGGGAGCCAAGGGGCTCTAAGTCCAGCCACACAGATGGTTCTCTGGAACAAAGAGAGCGACCCAACGCCTCACCTGGCTTTATTCAGTGGAGGAGTGGCTTAAGGAGGAATAACTGTGAATTGTGGGAGATAGTGAATACTGTGAGCTGAGCTAGGTGGTGGGGGGCCTACATTTACCTCTGCCACCTGCAGAGGATATGCAGAGAGAGTAATCTGCATAATGCTAATGTTTTGGGCAGTCTAGTGTTTCAGCTTAGATGTAGTCTTTCAAGCCCCAGGAAGTCATAGCCTGTCTCCAGGCTCATTCCCAGCTGACAGCACAGAGCATTAGCTCTTCATCCTGTCTTGATGTGGCTCACATTAAGGAGCAGCAGGTGTAGGTTACCAGGGAAACACACATGCCACCTTCAAAGACTATCACCAGCACCTCTGCTAGACCAATATACATTGCTTGAGGTCGATTGAAAGAATAAACAAAAGTCCTAGCCAGCTCTGTACATATCAACATAAGGAAATAGGGTCAGGCTCAGTCAAAATAAGAGACAGTCACTCTTCCTTCAAGGAGAGCTGCTCAGGCAGTCCTCCACAGAAATATAAAATGTTTACTTTAGGTTTTTTTTTTTTTTTGAGTGCTGGGGATTGAAACTGAGGCTTTGTGAATGTTACACAAGTGCTCAACCATTAATTTACACCTCAGCTATGAAAAACATATATTTTAATTTGGTAAATATTCTTAAGAAGACAAGGAAAGATAACTAAAAAATGTAGTTTTAAGAAGACTAGTTTCCAGGATTTAACTGGTCACACAAGAGAGCCACATGCTGGGCTGGATGTGTACCTCTTTCCTACCAACCCAAAGACCATAAATGGGTTCAATTAAGGAAGTAGGGAATAGGATCCTGGCTTTGTGATAAAGACAGCCCCACTGTCAACAGACCTTGGCCAGATTTGTACACTTCTACCAGACTCAGCACTAGAATTGGCCCATTAAGATTGAGCTAAGCCAGAAAATGTTTGAGTCATTTATTAAAAAAAAAAATTGTGCCTACAAATAGGGTGGCACCCTTTTGAGGGAGAGGGAGGATGGATGGGTACTTCTATCCCCAGATTTTCACTACCTTGAAAAAAAAGTATAAATGTGTCCAGTCTCAAACTATAATGCATCTCATTTCTTTGCAGGCTGCACTTGTCTTAAGAGCGTGTCCTATAATTTCTGTCTTTACCTAACAACCACTACTTGTGCCTCTTTCTGACATATCTTGTTTTTTTTTGTTGTTGTTTTTGTGTTTTTTTTGTTTTTTTTTTTGTGATATATGTCAGTAAACCTGCTACAGCAGGGTAGGGTAGGTTTAGGGAACTTTCAGACCCAGACCAGTAACCTGCTAACACAGCCATACCATAATGACAGGGACAATCAGAAAGGACAGAGCACCACATCTTTCTATGGCCATTAGAACATGAATATCATTAAAATAATGCTTATCTGGGTCAGTGTGGGCAGAGAGAGAAAGAGGGAACACATCCAAGTGATGACAAGGCACACCTTGTACATTACCAGGGCTCCTTCCTATTTTTGTTGCAGTAAGAATTCCAGGAACTACTACTTTGTTATAAACCATATAGTAGACAATGCATATGGGAAAAACAGAGGGCTCAATGGAGATTATCAATGACTTGTATTTACACCTAAAAAAACGATTGGTTGGGGAAACTCACTTTCTGGGCCCCATTCTGTCCCTCTCAGACAGAAGCTTTTCTCAATAAATTCTTCCTGCTCTTAAAAAAAAAAAAATTGATTGACTTTTTGCATGTGCTGGAATTTGTTAAAATTATTGAAATAGCCACAGAAGAAAATAAAGATTCAGATACTTTAGGGATTTTATATACATTAGGACTTATATTAAACACTTTCCTTAAAAACCAAGTAGAACTGCTACCTGACAACCACCACCAGTCTCTATGGCAGTGCACTGCTCCTATTACTCCCACTGTAAAGGGTAGTACATTCTGTAATAAATCAAGACCAATGGAATTAAAAATAGAAGAGAAAGGAAACAGCATACCATGACCATCAGATCCTTCCATTGACTTTAGGGTATTCCTTGTTTGCTCTAGTTCAGATTGTGCCGATTTTAATTGCATTTTCAGTTTATTTGTAGTATTTTCCATTTCTTCACTCTTGTTTCGAAAATTCCTTTTTAAAACTTCATAATCCTCTATGTAAAACAATTTAATGGTTACTTTTTTCTATCTCACTGATATGAAATATTTTTGTAACAATCACAGAATGCTAGAGGCTGAAAAAGAACTTATTTAGCTATGACTCTGTTAGTTACATAAATGAGAGGGACATAAACATTTCGAGCGATCCACAGGACTCCATCTGCTTGAGGGAATCATCTTCCTGTATCCATTTATTATTTATTGCTGATCCCCAACCACTGCAATGATCTCACTTCTCCTTCATCCTAAACCCCCTTCTTGGATGCATCTATCCACCATAACAGATTTCATCACCATCTGAAGTTACATGAATGTCCATCACACTAGAATAAAGAAACGAGACTATCACATCTCCTTATCTCTATGTCCATTCGTCAGTCCGTCCATCCATCTGTCCGTCCGTCCATCGTCTGTCTGTCTGTCTGTCTGTCTGTCTTTTTTTTTGTGGTACTGGAGATCAAACTCATGGGTGCTCTATCTCTGTGATATATTTCTAGTCCTTTATATTTTCTTTTTTAAATTTTGAGATAAGATCTTACTAAGTTGCCCAGGTAGAAATTGAAATTGTGCTCCTCCTGCCTCTGCCTCCTCCCCCAATGCTGATATCACAAGCATATGCCATGACAACTGGTTTATTTTATTTTTTAGCTGTCATACTTTTTATAAGATGCTGGGGTGTGAACTCAGATCCTGCACATGCTCAGTAAGTGCTTTAGCACTGAGCTACACTCCCAATCCTGGGCTATCATTTTATTGGTATTTCAGCAAAACAACTAGCACAAAGTCATCTTTCAATATACTAAGGCAGGCACAACACTCATATATATATATATATATATATATATATATATATATATATATATATATAATTTTTTTTAAATTTTGAAAACCTTGTATTCATTTGGTACAGGGTCTTGTTATACAGCTCAGACTTGCAGTGATTCTCCTGTCTCAGCATCTCCAGTTGCTGGGATTACCACCACACCTGGTTTCAGTGGCCAAACCAGTGCCTGGGGCTGGCACAGCATGTTCATTCATCTATATTTATGTGTGTTAGTACAGTACAGGTTTATATACAAAGAAAACACTTAAGTGCCTGCCTGGAAAGTGCAAGGTTCTGAGTTTGATCCCAGTACTGAAAAAAAAATGATATAGCTCTACTTTCCAGACATCTCCAACAGTTGTTTGTCCCAATGCCCCCAAAGCAAATGCCTAATGCATATATGTCTCACACTGCAGCCCCCAAGCCTACCCCTTCCCTAGGTTCCTCTTTACCTGTTGTTAGTACTGTCTTCCCAATACCACAAAGTGATCCAACATCTAAAAATATTAATCCTTTTCTATTTTCATTATCACTGCCTTTTTTCATCCTATTTCCTGGAACTACTATGAAGTTCTCTAACTGGTGGATCTCTGTCTCTTTAGCATTTCCTTTCTTCATTTTCATTTATCTGCTGCAACAGTCTTCCACAATACTTGGCATCCTCACTAGCTCCATACCTCTGGCTCTACCTCATTCCTTTGAATTTTTGATCTGACTAAACACTTCTGAGTTCATATTGAGCTTTTCATGCCTCCACACCATTGCCCATGGTGTTGTCTTTGCTTGCAATGTCTTCTGCCTCATTCACCTGCCAAACTCCTTCCCCTTCTTTAAGGCCAACCCACATCACTATCTTTAGGAGGCTAATCTTCTCTGTGTCACTGCTAGTTCTGCACGCAGCACACATCCAATGCGTTATGAAACCCAGGCTCCTTTCTCTACATGGGTTTGACTCTCCATTAGACTTGTCACTGAAGTCTTTCTAGAACTGATTAGTGTCTGGGGCAGTTACTGACTGTGTGTGCATGTGTGCAGATGAAATATGTGATACTAGACCACATCAATCATGAGCAAGTAGTCCACTGTTTAAGGCTTTAGGATTTTCTCCTCAAAAAATTTACATAAGTTCTACATATATTACTTCATTATTAAACCTCTAATCAAACTGTTTGACTCAAAGGACTTAAGGTTTCCAGTCTATAAAAAAAAAACTGTGCAAACAATATCATTTGTGCTGAACATTGTCTTCCTGGCATCAAGCTCTCTCACCCTTTGCTTGGAAGCTCAGTATAGGATCCCGGCAGGGGCACCATCTCCAACTCTATTTGCAATGTCAGCAGAGACACCCTTCTCTGGAACCATGTTGGCTTCTGTGGCAGGACTCCTATGCTGTGGTAGGGCTGGAACTGGAACTGATGCAACGTACCTGAAAGATTGTTCAGCTCACTCCGGCTGTTCTTCACCTCATTTAGTAACTGATCCCTCTCCTGTTTGATGTCCCTCACAGCCCGGAGCCGCTCAGACCCTGCATTCACCAGTTTCACTTTTTCCAATTCCAGGTCACTCACTCTGGCCTCAAGCTCCCGAATCTTGGCATCTTTCTTATCTTTTAAAATCTAAAATTAAGGCAGGGATGGAGAAAGAAGCAAAAATATAGACGTGTACAAGTTCCCATTGATACCACTGATACAGTACTCATATCTATTTAGTATTTTTCATTATTTCTTACGGCACCAAATTTCATTTTAAGACACTGATAACAAGTGGGAGGCAAAGGAGTATTCTGCATTTTTTTTTCTATTTATTTATTTTATTTTACTTAGAGGCAGGGTCTCACTATGTAATACAGGCTGGACTTGAATTTGTGTAAGTAGCCCAAATTGGCTTCAAACTCATGGTATTCCTCCAGACTCAGATTCCAGGTGGTGAGATTATGGGCATGTGCCACCACACCCAGCTTCATCTTGATTTTAAATTTAGATGTCAAGTCTTTGTATTATTTATCACAATCCTTCATTATTTTTACTCTATATTCACTCATTCATTTATTCAAAAATGTGTACTGAGCATATACAGGTGCTACCTGCTCTGTAGACATGAAAATGCAGGCTAGTACTTGGGTAAGGCAAATAGAACCCCCAACCAGATGACTCACTTGCCTTACCCTAATCATGGGCCCAGATAGCAGTAAATAACCTCAACAATGTCTATCACTTGTACAACTGTAGTCTGAAGAGACAGACAGCAAACATATTTGATGTCAGGTAAGAGAAATGACAAGAAGCATATAAAAAGGAGAAGGGGTGAGAATGTACTGGGGAAGGCACTGACACCTGATGTTGGGCATCATATAGAGCAGACTAATGGCTGCTAAGAAAGCTCTGTCCACAGGGCACGTCCTGGGTTGGCACCTAGGAACTAGGACTGCACCCTGGCCCCAGTGTTAAGATGCTCAGTGTGTCTGAGCTGTCTATGCAAACCACATATTTAAATTGAGCATCTGGTCTTCTAAGAGGTTAGATCCTGGCTTATCCTGTAGTACTCACTGATTTGCTGTTATGGTAGCATACATGTAGAAGCCAATGCTGTATTTGAAATGTAAGTATGTGCAAGCTTTTAGCTATTTAAAAAAGATGAGTGGGATACTCTGGGCTTGTTCACTGTCCACCTACAATGGGCCTACGCAGTGAAAGCCATAAACAGGGCTATCTGACCTCTGCCAAGCTGCTGCCAGTGTCACAGGAAACCCAGATGGCCTGATGGGTGGGTGGGGAAGACTTTCCCTGGGGTAGTGTGAGGCACCATCACACATCCTGGGTCCATATGGTTCTTATTACACCTCTTGGACCAGCTGATAGACATTCAGTCCTTCTTTGTGTAAGAAAGGAGCCAGTATTGCCAAATTGCAGTCACCAAAGGCTCATGTGCTGTTCTATTGTCCCTTAGTTTAAGGGGACAATGAAAATCATACCTTCCAGGGCTTTGGTTCTCACCAGACAAGAGGGAAGTGGACAGGGCATTGAAGCCCAGGTATTCAACTTAATGCAATATTATTAAAAATTGAAATGAGTGTTTAAACTTGAAAAAAATGAACTATCATAAAAGATACACTGCCATCATCTCCCTGAAAATACTCTGCCTCTCTTCAAACAGTTATCCCATCATCCCTGCCACTTTCTGAAGCAAGTGCAAGTCCTCTTTTATAAGTGTTTTTAGTTGTGCTGTTGTGGCTGCCTCCATGTCCTGACTCAACTCAGAACTTGCCTTTCATGCTCTTTTTGACTTTGAAGAAGAGCCAGAACTCATACAGTGCCAGACACAAGGAATCAGGTAGATAATGACAGATCATAATGTTTTTGCAAGCCTGCCTTTTCACTGGATGCAACTTTCCAGCAGTGTTCATTGTATTTTTTTAATCATACCTTGTAAACAAAATTCGTGAAAGAGAACTTCCAGAACCGCTTCAGAAAATGCCAAGAACAATGGAATGTGTTTAAAGTGATGTGGAGTATTTTAAGGGGAATTAATGGTAATGTGTTTTTTAATGTAATACTTCTTTTAAAATTTAAACACTCTTATAGATTTTGATAAGCCCACAACTACTGCCCTGGACGCATTCCCAAAGCAGTGGTGCTCTCAAGCAAGTTACTTTATATTGCTGTGCTCAGGTTCCTTATCTGTAAACTGGGGTGATAAGAGTGCTTCTCTCAGAAGCTTTTAGTAAGGATTGGACTGATTTAACTTTAGAGTGTAAGATTCAGGAGGATTCTTGCATTTGTTGCCTGCAGAACATTAGCAATTCATCTTCCTTGGTCAGAAGGCACAATGAACATCCATTCTCTCTTGATATGTTCTGCTCTGCATGGAAACCTAGGCTATAGTCTGTAGGGTTGGCCTTCAAGAAGCTTTT